>JAHXRV010002661.1:0-19445 GCA_019904355.1 Psilocybe tampanensis | reverse complement strand
TTCGAAAATGTGGCACCTTGAAAGCCTCACGCGTCGGAGATATCAGTACACGTGACCGCGAATTTGCCTTAACGAGGTTATTTCCATGCTTCACAGCCACATGTCAATCACCGTGCCACTGTGATCGCAAACATAACAATGACACTCTCCGTTGACTCTCGACTTGAAACTCACTGACTCCGAACTCGCTGTGCCATTGACCAAGAAACAATGTAAACACATGGACTCCGGGTTCTATTGGCATGCTGCTTTTCTGAACAATGGCTGTCGGAAAACAATCATTCCTCCAAGGACCAAAACAAGACCAAAAAAGAAATGTCTACATAACAGAACGTCGGTCAAATTGAAGGACCCATCTTATCTTACTCAAACCCCGTACCACCATAACAGAATCCAAGGCCAGTCTGCGCACCGAACTGAAGGGAAATATGACTCCCTGTAATATTTCTGAACAAGACATCTACAACTGCTACCAGACCCCCGACATCCGGGTTTTCATCGACAATTCTCTCCTGTACAAGAACGGGAAATGGACCGAGATCATCGCGAAGACCAAAAATGAGGACCATCTCGAGAAAGACCTTTACTTCCCCATCCAAAAGATCATCAGTGACATCCTGGAAGACTTCTACACACTGGACGGAGACGACATAGACTATCGCGAAGTCTTTGTCACAAACCTCATTGCTATGCCGCACCTCAAAGAAAACGAAACACATCTTCAAGTCCGAAAGGATGGATCGACGAAGCTTCTTCATCCCAAAACATCTCCCGACTTGATGATAATGGGCAACGGGCCTTGCTTTACGATGGGCGCTGGTGCACTGCCTCGATACGAGTGTTGCATCGCTCCAGTTGAAATCAAGTGCCATAGGGACCTCAACATCGAGGGTTCTACCATACAGCTCGGCGTGTATGCCAAGCCAGTCCTGCTCCGTTTTGATATCGTACTTGTTGCTGACGTTTTCCTTTGAAACTTAGAGAATGTTTCTTTCAGCAACCTCACCGCCGTTATGTTCCAACAGTGGTCATTACGGAGAAGGTGGCCATACTTTTCGTGTTCGACCGCTCTGGATCAATCCACAGCGCACCGATCGATATTCATAACGAATCAACGATGCGGAGACATTCGTTCGTATGATCATTGGGATTTCATCGGTCGACGACGACCTGCAAAATTCTCCTTTCGACCTTCGACTATTCTGGTCGGAACCTCCTCAAGACACATCTGGAGATCCTGTCGAGACCAAAGCACTAGCTGCTCTTCATATCACCGTCAACAGCGAACAGCTCGGCCCGAAAGAATACTCGGTGATGAAAAAGTTCTTTCAGCGGAGGTCCGTTTTTGGACGAGGGACGATCTGCTGGATTGCAGAAACCCCGACTGAGGGTAGGGTCTTCATCAAGGAATATTGGAGACCCGTCAACCGGACTGGTGAATCGGCGTTCATGGACGCAATCAAGGATTTACCTGGAGTCGGCCAAATCTTGGCGTTCGAGGAGGACCACGACTACAAGATATCCCAGTTTCGCGACTTCATCTTCCAGGATCTGTACGCAGCAAATCCGTATCAGGACGACCACATCTTCTCGCGACTTGTGCTCAAGGCATATGGGCGGTCTATCCGCCGTTTTAAGACTCACATCCAACTGTTGGAGGCCTTTCGCGATGCTGTAGCTGGTTAGTGCCCCTTTCTGACACTCTCCGCCTCATATTTTATTGATTCACTCTTCAGGGCATAAATCGCTGTGGCTTAAGGGAATCCTGCACCGAGACGTCAGCATCGATAACGTCCTGCTTGGGGAAGAAGGCGCCCCAGCAGGATACCGGGGTATTCTCATCGATTTCGATATGGCGACGAAGATTTCCCAAGACGCTCCAGAGTCTGGTCGCTCTCGAACTGTAAGCCTTATCCTTCCACATACTGACCACTCTTTTACTGATCTTCATTATCAGGGAACTCGTGCTTTTCAATCGGCTGCTATCATCTCTTCCGAATATTGGCAGGATGCACCTCCTCAAGACCATGTCGACGACCTAGAGTCATTTTTCTACGTTCTTGGATGGATGTGTCACAAATACAACGGCACAGATACATCATCATCGCCGGCCTTCTTCAATACATGGGAATCTGACGATTCCTACTGTTGCGCCGGTGCGAAACTTGGATTTCTCTGCAACCCGACCAATGGTTTGCCAGAATTCTTTAGAACTCCCGTCTTCAAAACGCTTCTCAGAGCCCTTGGCACACTCTGCCGTGAACATTACTCGAAGAAAGTGACTCTTGTCAAGGACGAAGAACCTTTCCCAGACCTTTTCACGATTCACAAGGCCGATACGAGCAGGAATGGTGCGGATCACGATGCATTCCTCGCCCACATCGACGAAGCTATCACGGCCCAGCATGCGTTAGACAACAAGAACGACAAGTTAAAAGTAAACAAAAATCAAGAAGCCGTTTCTCAAGCATGCCAGTCGATTCCTGCCCCCAACCATCGAGGCAGCCACACTCTACGCCAAAAGCGGGCTGCTCCAGAGCCAGACCCTCAGGAAGGCCCGGCGGCATTGACACGCATGAAGATCTCTGGTTCACTCGCCAACAATGCTCCCGTGCGACGCTCTCTGAGATTGGCGAAAAACAAAACGGAGACGAGTCAAGGAAAGTTGGCTTGATTTTTCCTATCGTCCAACGGGAATCAAAGTTCAACATGTAACGTTTGCTACTTGATCGTTTCACCTTTACTAGTATACTATTCAGTCCAATATACACGGTGAACCTACATACAACATGTGCACTGTATCTAAATAAGTTCCTCTTGCGAATGACCAACGAACGAGTCCATGTTTCCTTGTCTCTTCAATTCTCTTCCTAAACCATAATTCGAGCATACAACCACATTGTCATTCCCTTCCCGTGTGCGGGTCACCAGCCTCAGAAATGACAAGTTGCACGGAAGTTGGAACCCAGATCGCTGATTTCGGATTCGACCCCAACTCCAACCACCAACATCTTGTCACTCGTGGGACCTTCCCTTGTTATCTATTTCAACGATTCTCGACGGCCTCACGGACAATTTACAATGTTTAAGCCCCTCGATTTCGCGCATCTCCCATTGGACATCCACCTATACATCTTCCGTTATCTAGAACCATCGGACATCATTGGCTTGAGAAAGGTGCGCTGAGCAGAGGAGTCAGGACTACGTTTGTTGTTCTTGACCTAACGACGCTTCCAAGACATGCAAAGGCCTATGGCTCGCCACTCAAGAACGTACCGTCTGGCTCGAGGCAGTAGAAACTATGTGTGCCAACAACGCCGTCTACAGATATTCGTTCCCGCTCGACGAAATGACCCTCACCAATTTGGAGCATGCTGCCATGTCTCCCTTCAAATGGGAGTCTTTTGTCAGAAAGAGCGACCCCTCACACCTTGAAATGGCACATCATCCACCTGGCCGTACATTCACCCTCCCTTGTAAGCCAAATATGTTAGAGTTCGAGAAAGAGAAGCGAATTATTTCTATCTAGAGATGTGACAATGTGTTATATACGTGACTACGTGTCAAACAAAAACAAAACCTAACAGCCCCCCTCGCCGAGTTACCAGCGGTAGTGAGGCGGAAGAAAAAGAAAAAATAAAAAACGGAAGAAACTTGAGCTTGAATGTTGATTTGGGCGACTGAAGTTGGTACGGGCGACAAAACGTCGATATGGGTGATTGAAGTCGATGATAAGGGGCGATAATAGGGCGAGATACGAGTGATGCCGATTGAAATCGATGAAGGCGACCGAAGTCGATAAAGGCGACAAAAGAGTCGATAAGGGCGACCGAAGTCGATAAAGGGTTGGGCAACAGAAACCGAATATGGGCGACCGGAGTCGATATGGGACACCGAAGTCGAAATATGGGCGACCGAAGTCGATATGGGCGACCGAAGTCGATATGGGCGACGGATGTCGATGTATGGGCGGTTAAAGTTGAATGCTAGGATTAAGATGTTGATATGATGATAATATTATGGTTTTGGATAAGGGTTGGATAAGGGCGAGTTTGGGAATAGGCGAAACGATGGTGAAGTCGGGGTGAAGTCGTTGGAAAGACGATTTGATGTCTTGCAGCTGTGATGGCCGAAGGCGGATCAACGAGAATGGGGAACAATTGATGGTGACGCTTGGGTGACGCAAAGTTGACAATGACAAGACAATGAAGAGACGACGAGCAAATTTAAAGAGTGGCGAGGGTTAGGGAAGATGTTTACATCAAGTATTCGAAGTTTTGAGAAAGGCGGGCATGATTCTGGCGAAGTGCCTAGCGTCCGGGGCTCATAACCTGTTAGAGTTCGAGAAAGAGAAGCGAATTATTTCTATCTAGAGATGTGACAATGTGTTATATACGTGACTACGTGTCAAACAAAAACAAAACCTAACAAATAGAGGGCCTCACCGGCAGAGATATGTGTACCTTGTACCTGGAGGACGCTTCCTCCTGTTCTTGGAGGACAACTTGCTGATGCTTTGGGACCTCGGATGTGATCCACATGGTGTTGAGGAAATAAAGCTTATGGCTCAGACGACCGTGGATTGTTTTTCGATCACGACACATTCTTCGCCAGATGGGCTCTCTATCAGGGTGTTTACTTTGGGCCCAAACTCTGATGATTCAGCGTAAGATGCCTACCGTCGTATTCTCCCTTCACTTTCTATTCTAATCTTTCTCCAGATTACAATGCGATATGTTACAAATCGATCCGCACGACGCCGAGCCTACATTTAGAACAATCGCCAGCCACATAACCAGTTGTCCTCACGATGTTTGTTTCACTTCAGTTTGTGGGGATCTGGTTGCCTTTGTGTTTGGTCCTATAATAAAGATATGGGACATGAAGAGGAATAAATGTGTCTCTTGGAACTCCTCGAGGGACCCTCTTCAAGTGCGTTGATTACATCTAGTCTGGATCTAATAAATCTGATCACCCAGTTTCCAAATATCTTCCAGATCTTGATGAATGCCAATTTTGTTGTGCTGATTCACTATCACAACTGCACGGTGTGGAGGATCCCAGAAGCTTCCCAGTGGGTAGACCCACATTCCTGGCTCGATCATACCACGAACCACATATCAGAACCTCTCAGATCTTTGCCATACGAGCACGAACCCCTGCCGCTTACTCTCGTCGACTGCTATGGTCTATGCGACTGGTACACCGGAAGTCCGCAGCCGCTGTGGTTTGACATCCAGAAATCGGACGGCGGGACTGTTGATCCCACATCCCACAGATTCATCGCCGACATTGACGATCCCTCGCCCGACAACTTTTCTATCAAACCGAGGCGCTCTGTGCAGATTCCCCGTCGATGCGTCAACGAATTCATGGAGCCATACCGTGTCTGTGGAAATCATCTCGTGGCTCCATGGCGGACCTCCGAGAGCTATCACTGTCACTCCCAAGATATCAGAACAACGGCGGTAGATAAGGAGGAAAGGCTCGACAAGGTGGTTGATCTATTCCATAAAGACCGGTGGCATGAACGTCATTGGTCAGGATGGCCGACGTACAGTCTGTGCCCTATTGCAGGCCGGTTAGTCGTGGCTCGTGGTAGGTCGAACAATGTCCGGGTTATCGATTTATTCTCTCCAAAAGATCTAGAGTCACTGTCGCCTCCGTCTCCCTCATGATGGCTCTTATCCATAGACATGTTTGTAGATTTGTATCATGTTGGACTTATGCACTCTTATGACAAGATTTTTTGTTGAGAAAGGAGGATGAAAGCACATTGAGATCCTGAGATTGAGAGAGAATTGATGAAAAAGAATTGAAAGAGATTTTTTTTTTTTTTTTGAAATTTGAAGACGTCATGCCACTGGCCGGCCATCGGGGCCTGAACTGAATGTCCAACTTCAGCTTCAATCTCGATGTTGACAACTTTGACAACACTTGGTCAACACATCAACCACCTTCAGCGCCATAAAACTCAAAGACACCACGAAATTATACCAGTATCTCGATGCTCGAACACAGCGCAACTATTTCGGCCACGGCACAAACGGATATAACGACGGTCTCTACAAATGGTGTAAATAGCACTGCCTGACTAAGAACAAAGCCTGTTACATAAATTCGTCTCGACTCTCAACCCTGGTCTTGTGAAAATTGACGACTCGGATGACGGACGCTACTGAAGAAACGCCTTGGGGCCACGATCAAGCCCTTCAGGACATGCAGAAAGTCAAGTTTAAGAGGTTGCCAGGGTCATGCGATGAATGTCGAAGAAAGAAAAGTGGGTATTCATCAACTCTTATCTCGACCAACCCACCCATACTCAACTTGATACAGTTGCTTGTATGCTTGAAACCTGCGAATGCCATCGCTGACTGCCTAACGTTTGGCAATGATAGGTGACAGCGCAAAGTTGCCTGGAAAAGTTTGCACAAACTGCAAACGATTCGAGAGCGAGTGCACCCATCATTTCTATAGTAGGCCAAAGGTACCATCCTTTCCTTCTCTCCTTCTCCCAACTAAAATGTAATGTTGCACAGAAATCCCAGACACAGAAAACCGAGTCAGTGTATGCAAAATGACCGGAGAATTCGTGCAGTATACACACCGATATGGAAATACTGTCATCCCTCGAACTTCATCGCTTCATCTGACATCGTCACAAAGCTCTTTCACGAAGCAGGTCTGCCTCCTGGGGTTCTCAACTACTTTTCAATGTCACACGAGAAGGTGCTCAACCTAGCCGTCCATTTAATGATGTCATCCAGCACCTGGTGATTCGGTCTGAGACTCTCTCGATGTAAGTTTTGTTCTAGGCCGTTTTAAAGATAACAGATTATTATTCACTTTCTCCATCAGTTTACAGGAAGCGATAGGGTTGGAAAGATAATTGCGGCAGGAGCCGCTAAGAGTCTCAAGTCTTGCGTCTTGAATTCACAAAATTACCTATGAACGGATCATGTAACAGATTCGCGATCAGGTCTTAAACGATGCCAACATCCGAGTCTCCGAGGCAGCTAGTATTGAAAGGCATCGCTTCCTCCGCGTTCGTTCATGCACTGTGGTCAGGTAAGACCCAAATTCATTCTTCGTTCTGAGGGATCATAAACCTATTTATCCTAGATATGTATGGCCATAATAACTCGAGTTATCGTTCAGACCGGAACTCTCAAGTTACTGTCAGCAGTCAAAGACATCGTTCAAACAATGACAGCTGGTGACGTTGCAGGTCAAAATGTTCAAGGACGCACAGGCAAACGGCCCTCAGCTACTTCTCGGAGATCTAACCAATGACGGGGCGGTATTGAATACAGCCTTCTGGGACTTCCCTGTGGGATCGGGAAGTCTTTGGACCAGGTATATTGGTTTAATCTATTCTTTTGCCGTGTAAATCTGGTTCTCAGGTCAATACGCTGCTCAACGCGTTGCAGCGAGGATTCACTAAGGTATATACAAGAATAGCAGACTCTTCTTCATACGTGTAGTCCCTTGGTAAACTCTACCAGATCAGGATCTCGATCAATTCAGAGTTTTGCTACATGGAACAATCGAACTCAAGGAAAAGGTGGTTGCCTCTTCTTCTTCTGAATAACGACACCCATATGTCCCAACCTTGTCCCAGCTGTTGCCCAGCTGGCTTGGATCATTTATGTAAGAGAACAGTGGAAGAGCTCTTCCAGCAGGATGAGTTACAACAACATGTTTCTGGGTGAAATTCCCATTCGAAAGTGCCCCATAACTGGTGGCACTCCTAAAAAGAAGATGATCACACAAAGATTGGCATCGAGACTTCTGTCAGGAAATTAGAAGCCAACAATTCTGTCAAATCCTTCTGAATGAATGGTAAGTCCATGAACTTGAATATTAGTGTACCCCAAGTGTACGGGTCAGATCGAGCGGTTGAAGGATACAAAACAATGGACACATCGGGAATTGAACCCGACACCTTTCGCAAACCATAAAGATGCAAAGCGAACGTGATAACCAACTACACCATACGCCCGTGGAGAATGCTCCGAAGGTAATTGGCACCAACTATTGATTGACGAGCAGGAAGGAAAAGAATCCGAAAAGAATACATCATAATTGCTTGAGTGGTTGATCCAAGTGTAGGTCAGATCCTGATAGGTCTCACTCGGGATCTGAGATGGAGATGATAGTAGTGTGACAACTTACAACTCTCGTAACAATTCCATGATTTGTCAATTCCATTCAACATTGCTTCGGGCCCTGGGTTTGATTGGAAAATTCGAGGAATGGCCGATTACCGACAAACATTGTTCAAAAGAAGCAGCCAGAAGTCCATGTGTTTACATTGTCTCCTGGCCAGTGGCACAGCGAGTTCGGAGTCAGTGAGTTTCAAGTCGATAAAGCGGAGAGTCAAGACTCAACGGAGAGTGTCATTGTTATGTTTGCGATCACAGTGGCACGGTGATTGACATGTGGCTGTGAAGCATGGAAATAACCTCGTTAAGGCAAATTCGCGGTCACGTGTACTGATATCTCCGACGCGTGAGGCTTTGGTGCCACATTTTCGAACAGTGAACAGCGCAACTTGAACTTGAACCACCACCACCATTGTCCATTGTTCGTCGGAATCTATCTGACGGCCTGGAAAACATATAAAAGCGTCGAGCCAGGTAAGTTCTGGTTCTCTAGTTTCCCCACTTCCCGTTCTTCTTGCTCACCATGGCTCCTAGAAAAAACTCTGCTCCCAACCTCGTACCTAAGACCCCTGCTCGTACTGTTCGTGATTCGACCCAGTCAGGCTCCTCGTTTCTCTCCAGCGGTAGCTATCCAGCTCCAGTTCTCAACGCCGCAGCAGTAGGCGAGGTTTCTCTTCGAATCGAACGACCACTCAACAGTATGAGCCTCAACGACACGCCCGCCAAGGGTTCGTCTCATCACCTCCAGCGTCCCATGAACGCCGCCGCTGCCGCCTCAAAGCCCACCGTGGCCGCCGAACTCAGCGGAAACATCATAGAAAACTCGGAAACAGCCAACAAATCCATCTACAAGTCCTATGATACCCCCGAAATCCAGACTTTCATCAAGAGTTCCAAACTTTACCAGAATGGAACATGGACTGAAGTGAACAGGATCGGCGGCCAGGCCCACTTTTACGAGAAAGATCTCTACAAGCCTTTTGCGAAAATCATCGACGCGATCCTCAAGCACTTCCACGCAGACAAAGCTCACGGTCGCAAAGTCGTCGACACACACAAGGCCTATATGCAACACTCCGAAGATGACGCCACCTATTTCGTAATACAGGCGGATGGGACATCCAAGATCGTCAACGATGTCAAGACGTCCCCCGACCTGACCATTTTTGGCAACGGTCCGTACTTCACAAAGGACGGCGGCGACAAGCCTCGATACGACCGTTGCATTGCCCCCGTTGAAATCAAGCGGGATCAGGATCTCAATCTGTCTGATGTCACGGTACAGGTCGGTGTGTATGTCAGGTCAGTCTCTGTTGTTCTTTTTGATGGTTCGTCGTAAGGCTCACACTTGACGGCGAACAGACAATGTTTCATTCAGCAGCCCAACCGACGCTATGTCCCCGCCGTGGTCCTCACGAACAAGCGTCTCTACCTCTTTGTTTTCGATCGTTCGGGATCGATGCGTAGCCGGGCGATTGATTTCCACGCAGAACCGCAAACTTTCGTTCGTATCATCATCGGGATTTCATCTGTAGACGGCAACCTCCGCAACTCACCCTTCGACCATCGCCTTACCTGGCCCACCAGCGTCTCCTTCAACACCCAATCACTAATCTTATGTAACATTACCGTCACCAGAAAACCACAGGGCCGCAGGACCAACACAATCGTCGAAGAATACATCGTGACGGGCAAGCCCTTTCAGCGACGGTCCATCATTGGACGAGGGACGACTTGTTGGGTCACAGAAACCCCGACTGAGGGTCGGGTCCTCATCAAGGAATCCTGGAGACCTGCCAACCGCCCTGGTGAATGGGAATTCATGAAAGAGATAAAGGATTTACCTGGAGTTGGCCAAATCCTGTCGTTCGAGGAGGATGGAGACAGGAAAATTTCCGACTTTCGCAACTTCATTTTTGCGGGCCTGTACACAAAGAGTCCGTATGACGACGACCGCATCTTCTCCCGGCTTGTGCTCAAGGCATATGGGCGATCGATTCGCTATTTCAAGACCCACATTCAATTGTTGGAGGCATTTCGCGATGCCGTCGCTGGTATGTGTATTCTGTATTCTTCTCTGCTTCACATGTCGGGTGCTCATTCCTTCACGTTTCAGGGCACAAAGGGTTATGGTTGAAGGGAATTCTGCACCGAGACGTCAGCGTCGATAACGTCTTGCTTGGCCGCGATGGTGCTGCAGAAGGATACCGAGGTATCCTCATCGATTTAGATATGGCCATCAGAATTTCCAAAAAACCCCGCGCTCTTGGTCGTTGGCGAACGGTAAGTAGTTTCTGTGCCAATCTTGACCGCTTTTTGACTGATATTGGTTTTCAGGGAACCCGTGCTTTTCAATCAGTGGCTGTTCTTTCTGCTGGAGCTTGGCCCGTGGCCCCACCTCAAGATCACCTCGACGACCTAGAATCCTACCTCTATGTTCTCGCGTGGGTCTGTCACAAGTATGATGGCACAGGCTTTGGGATATCATCATCGCCGCTTTTTTTGGATAAATGGGAAGTCGATGATGCCGCCGATTGTGCCAACGCCAAGTCAGGATTTCTTGGGGCACCAAACATGTATTTGCCAGAACAGTTTAAGACTACGGTCTTCATGCCCCTCTTCAGACGTCTCGCCACACTATGTCGTGGTCATTCCGAGCGCAAAGCGGCTCTCATTGAGGACGGACAACGTATCCCGGACCTTTTCACAACTCACCAAAACGATTTGGCCGCGAATTGCGAAGCACACGACGCGTTCCTCGCCTTCATCGACGAAGCCATTATTGCCCAGCGTGCCTTAGACGCCGCAAACCAACGCAATCGAGGCGTCCTTCCGGCACCCCAACCATTGAATTCCTCTCACCCTCAAGGCAGCACTTCGCGCCCAAAGCGGCCTGCTCCGGACCCTGTTCCACGGGCCACGACAGGCATGGAGTTACGACGTTCGAAGCGCTCGAAGAGCTCTGGCCAATAGTCGAATGGCTGCCATCAATGTTGAAGGGGCCCGCCGGTCGATATCATGAACCATTTACACATCGAAGAATCTTTTGCTAACCTGAACCATTTCTATACGATCCTATATACATCACATACACACTCGTCGTCCCTCAACTTAAGTAGGAGTAGGACATCGCTTATGACCCGTTTCTTTTTTTCTCTTTTTCTTCTGCTTATTATCTCTCCATAGTACATACCAATGAATAAATCTTTTACCAAGACTTAACTCAAGGCCGTCTCTGATCGCAGTCCCTACTTATTGGTTCAACAAAGACTGACAGGCCTGTCATCTTCCCTGTTATTTATTTCAAACAGACTTGTTACCCTTGTTTTGGGGATGCATGTCATCGGAGAGAATTTCTGTTAGATGATTCATTTGAATTTGCCGATGTATTGACATTTCTATGAAAACAAACGAGAAAAAAAAACATGACCACGTACTCCAAATATGACCTTACTGATAAAACTTGCACAGAACGAGTGATAGGAAGGACGTCAGGGATAACGAAGTTGTCCAAAAATGGTAAAAATGGACACATTGGGAATTGAACCCAACACCTCTCGCAGATCAAGAGAATATGCTAAGCGAGCGTGATAACCAACTACACCATGTGCCCTTGGCATTCCGGTGCTCGCCGTTGCCTCTCAGGTCTTGAAGCTACGAGAAATCCAATCTCCTATCCCACATGGGTTGCACAATCGCCGGTGTGGCTGCAAGCCTCCAGTGCACACTTCAGTTCCGACTCGGGCTTAAGAAGGAGAGAGGTGAGGGTCGTATCGGCGTTGTAGGTGTCGCCACGCGAGACATAACGCCCACCTGCCTGTGGTCTTCAAGACATTTCCGACGTTTCCCCAATGCGCTGTTGATAGCATCTCCTTTATCCATCCTGTCAAAGACCATGTTCCTCCACCCAGCCTTTCCCTCTTCGCTGGTAGTTCCTTCTGTGTATCTCGAGATCCGATTCTCGACCTTGAAGTCTTGTTTATTGAGTCCTTTCCAATCAACATAGACATGGTTACTCAATGTCATTGTCCCAGTAGCGACCGGTGGAAACAAGCCGTCTGCCTGAACAGCTTCGAAGGCTGGGGCAAGTCCAGGCCCGTGGAACTCTGCTTCAAAGGGATCTTCATACACCTTGACATCGACCTTAAGCCCAGGCCGGAAGAAAAACGGCTGGTTCGCATCGCTGAACGGCTGCATGGGCCTCTCATGCAAGGCCATGTAAACAAGCAATCCCCGTTGAAGCTGTTCCTCCGAAAGCGGGCAGTCGAGCGCAAGTTCGACATCTTCAGCTGAAAGCTGAGCGTTTGGGGCTTTCAAAAGCATATGGTCGATGTGTTGATGGTCGCTTGACCCATACAGGTAGAAGGGACAGAAACGCAGCGGATAATCTGGGTCTCGCCATTTCGACAGCAAGGAGCGATTTTTCACGACGCTGACATTATTGAGGGTGCAATCAGTCACCAGAGTCCCTCTGTGATAAAAATCAAACATTAAATACCATGTCTGGGTGTCCATAGCAATACCAACTCACTGATAATATATGAA
Source organism: Psilocybe tampanensis (assembly GCA_019904355.1). Taxonomy (NCBI): domain Eukaryota; kingdom Fungi; phylum Basidiomycota; class Agaricomycetes; order Agaricales; family Agrocybaceae; genus Psilocybe; species Psilocybe tampanensis. The sequence goes on along the minus strand of JAHXRV010002661.1, from coordinate 6,735 downwards.
GCCTCTGGCCTGTTGATCCGAGATAATTGTATCAATAGTGGTGGATGGAATCGATAATGTAAAGATTTCGTCTTCGTGTGCTTCTCTGGCCCTCAAATATCGCACCCACTCCAAACTCGACATTTGTGTCGTAAGGATAAGCTGCTGGCGACCGTTTGCTTTGTGGAACAGGGGTCGATACACGAGAAATAACTTGTCGGTGCCGTGCATGGTAAACATGTGTTCTTGAGGTGAAATCGTATTCCGCGCCACGACGTGCTGTTTATCGCGGAGTGAAAATTAGCCCTTTTTCATTTTTTGAAGAAAAAAAAAGAAAATACCCACTCTCATTTCCTCGATCAGAGTCTGGCGAAATATATCCGCGATCCTCTCCACAAAATTGGCCGCTGCCTGGAACGGCGACATCACGACGTTTCGCAACACAAACAAGCTCTCCTTCGATGTCGTTTCCAATCCCAGCCGTTCCTTGTACACCGTTAAGCAACGTCCATAATCATCGGCGGAAAAGGTCGTCGACGTGATGTACATAGGAACATCCCTTGGATTATCTTCAACATTTGTAACCGAAAGCCTGTCGAAGATGCATTTGTTGAGGTAGTTAGCCTCTTCGACATCGTCGTTGACTCGCAGCAAATTCGGGTTGCGGGGGTCCCTGAGACGAAAATTGCAGGCGAATGCATTGATATTCAGATCGGAGCCTAGCGCGCGCAACTCGTGGAATATCTCTGGATCCGGGTCGCAGACAATATCGTTATTCGAGCGAGTTATGATCCTTTGTCGAATGAATTGCTTTTCTTTTTCCACGGCTACCTCGTTTGGCTCGGATCGCAACCTGTTCAGAGGAACCACCAGATATGGAGTCGACGAGTCCGACATGGAAGCCCAGTGTGCGGAGATCTAGATGTCCATTAACGATGAAATTCCTATATGGAAAGGAAAACTCACCCTCGCACAGCTGAAAGATACTTCTCCAAGTAAGCTCCCATGACCTTGCTTGTGAAGACCAACGACGGTATGGTGCAAGTAGACAGAGGCCGCAGCCGCACCGGGTTTACTTTGCCAATTTAAGTATGAATTTTATGGAAACGGCGCATAGAACTTACCTTCCCTCGACTCCATATATACCAATGTTTTCTCCGTTCCTTCCCTGATTGAGATATGGTGCCGTCCATGTAAGAAGGTACCGCATACGCCCGTCTCTGTAGCACTGAAGATATCAAGTGAGACATATATTGACAAATACACGCAGAATTTAACCAACCAATCCACCTGCAGGATAAGGGCAATAACCACTTTTGTGTGGATCGATAGTGACGGAGTCGGCTTCTCGAAGGGCTTCAATCTGTCGGAGGGTATGCTCTTTCAACGACGCAGAAGGAACATATGCCTGTGATCGGCTTGGTCGCTCTGGTTGCCTGGGCATACCGTCAGACGTCCCTTGAATCGGTTTTTCACGAATCATGGACGCGAAATAACCACCCCAAGCCGCGTCTGGAAAATGTTAGAAGAGAAATACAGCAAAAACACAAAAATTTGTAGGCCACCTGCATGAATAAGGAAAAACATTCCTTTTGCTCGATATTCATTCCTGATTGCGACGATTTCGTTCAAAGAGTCGACGGCGCCTTCTTCCGTCGAGCCTATGATCGCGACCACAGCGTAGATGGCTTGTCTTCGCAAATATCTCAATTCAATTGCCTCCCTGAGGAGGTCAATATCCATTCGGGCATTCTCGTCAACCGGCACGTTGACCACATTGTGAGAACCAATTCCGACGAGTGCTAGAGGACGATTAGAATGGAACTTAACGAAGTACAAGAAGATGAGTGGGCTTACCACCAGCTTTTGGCCAAGAATAATGTTTTGTGCTCGAGATAAGATATTGGCAAGGAGGGAGAATTCCATACTTTTCATCATAAACATCTTTCCCTGTCGATTGGATGCTGTAAGAACGTAGAACAGATTCCAAGAACGTCGAGGTGATGCCAAATTGCGCGCGGAGTCGATCAGGAATGGACAAGAGTTCGTCCGAATGAAGATTGAGTAGTTCCCATGAGTTGAGATCTCGGAAGAGTACCATTTCATCGGCGTCCGCACAGCGATGTATTGGAAAATGGTTTGCGATGAACGCAAGGGGTGAGCCAGGTCTCATCGCCTCGCGAAGAGCGATGGGATAGTATTTGAGATTGCGAGCTTTGAGAAGAATCATCAATTTCATGCAAACGACAGGGTAATGTGGAGCGTACCAGCCCTAACAAATGATTGAGATATGTCAAACGAAAGAGCAAAAGGTACTCACCACATAGACTCAATGTTGGAAACAGTACCATCGCAGGTGATGTGACCCCAAGGTTGCAGTTCGTCTGTCCGAGAGTAACCCAGCATATCGCATATCTGGGTTCCAGCATCGAGTTCGAGCAAAGTCGTTATAGGGCTTGCCTCAAAAGCAACGTTGTTCGGATTGAAGAGCATGGTGGCAAGCCACCCAAGGATTGAAGGCAAACTGCTTTCAAAAGACATATGCCCCGCATATCTTGGAGAATAGAACGGGATAGACTTTTCATTCAAGATTTCAGAGAGCCTGTTGAATTCTTCTCGAAGATTCATCACGGCATTATTGAACGCAGGTGTTTGTTTGATCTCTTCGGAGATGAAAGCCTGTGGTCTTGTGTGAGTCCAACGTGGTATTATCAATAAACGATACGCACGCCATCCTCAGGATGATAAGAAATTCTGGCTTCCGTATGGCTATCGACGATTTGGTTGAACAGGGTCTTGAGTAAATCAGCATTTTCTGCTTGAGGACCTAGAAACCAAGCAGAGACCGCTTCATGCAATGCTGGAGATGATGGGTCATAATTTGGGGAAGACATTGCGTTCGGAGAAAGAGGATAACGACAAATATGACGGCCAGTTTCACTTCACTGCCGCACAGGTCTCGCCTTTGTCCGACGAGGCGATTCAGAGTCCATTGATGACGTTAGGCCCCGCTGTTGAAAAGAGACGGGCGACCCTTTGCCTTCTTTGTGATTAGGAATTGATTATTGTGAGGATTTGCATTCTGTGCAAATTATGTGGAGAGGGTTGGCCGCTGGTCTAAAGGAAGGAGACGGTAAGAACGTATTTTCAAAGCATCAGAAAGCTGAAACTCCTCCAAATATTTGGACATCAACCATATGGGTATCAAACCAATATTCTTTGCTTTTTGAATGGACCATGGGCGGCCATGGCATTCTTTGTAGTAAATGCCAACTGCTGAGTAACGGACAAGTAGTACTGGCGAAGAGCTGCACTCAAAAAAGCGAAAGAAAAAAGACAGGAAGTCAGAAAAAAAATATTTTGAATTCGGCTATTAGTTGTGAAGAGATATAAGCAAGAAGAAAAAAAAAGAAACAGTTATGTTGCTAAAAGTGTGTTTCGTGTGCGTGAAAGTGTTGCAGGATATCACCTGGAAGTGGTCGTAAAGATCTTTTTCGAGATTGTCCCCGTTCTTGGTCGTCTCGATGATCGAGGTCCACTGGCCGTTCTCGTACAGAACAGAACCATCGACAAAAAACTGGATCTCTGAGGTCTGGTAGGACTTGATATCGGGTTGACATGCAGTCATAATGTTTCCAAATTCCTTCGGCGCGCAGAATGGCCTTGGAACCTGTACAGTGGTATGTACTGGGCTGAGGAAGAAAAGACGAGCCTTTGACCAGCGTTCCACTAAATAATAGTTTTCCAGAATCAGTTGGCCGTTTTATGTCTTTGGGAGGTTGAGATATGTATATGAGTTCAAGAATGATTGAAGTTCGAAGTTCAAGTTGGTTCGAAGGCTCAACAATGACATTACTATCGCATATATCACGTGACCGCGATTGCAGACCTCCGTTTAGTCTCCGTTTGCGAAATTCAAATGTCGACCATCTCATAGCTAAAATAAAAATGGCCTCAAGCTTGGCACAAGCGAGCTTTCACTGGGACCACCACTAACTACCATCAACCACTGACATTGCTCGAGCCTCTCAAATTCACTCATTACCCTGATATTACCCTCATAGAAATTATTTCCGGGATGCGTACGTTAATATTCCATATATTCCTGGAATTTGACATTTATCCAACTCGCCAGAACAAGAAGCTGAATCAGCTTTGAACAGCCATAGAGATGACCGAAAGACCTCTGAAGAACTCGACAAGGAAATAGAAAACCACTTGGCATCCATTATAGCCTTGAAAAGACAAAAGAATAGAAACCTCCCAATCTCAAAGCTCCCCCCCGAACTCCTTTGTCGTATCTTCGAGGCTGTCCGTGGGCATTATATGTACCGCATGTTTGGCACTCTGTCTCTGCAATGGATCGGTTTGAGCCATGTCTCCCACCACTGGCGAGCGTTGGCGATGAATACAGCCACCCTCTGGACTATTCTCCCTCTCAGCAATCCTCATTGGAGCCACGAAATGCTTACCCGATCCAAGATGGCGAGGCTCACCGTCGACGATCGATCGGACCCCGCTTCTTCACCATTGCTGCATAATATCTTCTTGAACCATATGTCCAGGGTTCAGATTTTGAAGATTCGCCTCCCAAAAAAAGATTCCTCCACAATACTCGCGATCATCCCAAAGTCTGCACCAGTGCTGAAAACCCTGGTTTTAACGATATCCGGAAGAACCGCAACAGCCACCGATGAATATAAACTATCACCTCGTGCCCTTGGTGAAATGCCTCGTATACAACATCTGGAGCTAGTAGGAATTCACATCGATTGGGAGATACACCTTCATGGCAATCTTACGACGCTCAATCTAACGGGTACCTCCATACCGACGGGTCTGCAATTCTGGAACGCGTTGGAGAGGATGCCTCTATTGAAAATACTAGTCCTCCGGAAATGCCTCCCTGATGTAACAAATGCATCATCCCCAAGGAGTAGATTGTACTTCAAGCATCTTAATTCCCTCACAATCGCCTCTACCGTCGCCAAAGCGCAAAATTTGCTGCAAAGGATCGATTTTCCAGAAAGTACCTACATTTCCGTTTCTTGCACTAAAGGTAGTGCCCCCAATTTCTCTGGCATAACTAAGCCAGTCGCATTGCATATGCACAACAACAACATGACCTTGTCCCACCTCCTATTGGTCATCGGGACGGGCTTACACGATAACTTGCGCTTTAAAGGATCGTACTCGAACCACAAAGACCGCAACGTAACCAAAATCGAGTTCTTGGTGGAGTTTTCAGACTCCTCCATGATCGAAAATGCGCTCCAGGATCTCTTTAAATCCTTGCATTTGAGTGGAGTCAAGAGTATCAAAATCCTGGGAGCTTTGAATCGAATCTCCATTCCAAAGATTGTGGAAACATTCGGTTCTCTTCCACAACTTCAGAGGCTGGAAGGCGATCTGCTGGGAGAAAATTTTGTCTACGCAATGCAACAGGTTCTTTCAATGTCTGGCCAGGATAGACCCTCATTTCCAGAACTCCGAGAACTATGTTTAAATGGAGCTTCCTTCGCTCTTGACGATGAAATCGAAATGGGTGATATATCCGTCGACCAATTACGGGACTGTTTCATGTGGAGGTACGAATACGGCGTCGCGCTCGAAAAATTGGAAATCAAATCTTGTTTCCGTATTAACGGGGAAGATATTTCCTTATTAGAAGAGGTCGTGGTGGATGTATTGTGGGACGGACAAGAGTTGGGTTTCCCTAGCACTGAGGACGAAGAGGAATCCGATACGGATTCTTGGTCCGATGGATGGTAGTGATTACCTGTAATATAAGTGCGGCGACCCAATAGTCTGGTGATTTAGGCGCTACTTGGGGCAGTGGGAGAAGTGATCATACGATACAACAGAAAAACCTACACTAGCCTAACAATTGTAAATACATGAAGATTTTGTCATCCCACAAAATCGAAGGGCTTGCCATTTGATCTACCTCATAGAAGTACGTATCCTCAAGCTTCAGCTTCAGCCTGAGCAATAGGAGAATCCGAATGACTGCAAGACGCAGACGCGGTCACGCTGACATCCCATTCCATGTCGATTTCCACGTCCAGGATAGCGCTTCCAACGCCAATAGGAAAATCGATCTCCTTGCGCGTCAGATGCAGTGTTGACTTGAGTGAATTGGATGTGTTCGTTGGATCAGCTGGCCTTGGGGGTGGTTGCGACATGTGGAAGGTCGGTATAAACCATATCCAGCCCATAAACACCTATATTAATAGAATGAATAACATTTGTCAATTCATAAATTCCCCAGTGTCGAAAAGGGGGGGAAAGAGAAACATACCTGTCCCATATAAAGCTTCATCCTCATTTCCCTCCCTGCATCAAGCAAAATCCCGCTCTCAAGATTTTGAATGTGATCGTCAGATCCCTTAGACTTTAATTCCTGTGGCTTGCCCTCCTCATGGGCCTCCACTGGAGTTTCTTCGTTGATGGAATTCGCTTCGGATCGCGACACGCCGATAGCAGCTGCGTCATCATCTATCGCAGAGTGCACGTCTTTTGTTTGGTGATGATCATGGCCCTCGGCTTCGTGTAAATCGTGTTTCAATCCTTTCCATCGGACGTCGGAAAGGGGTCGGAGTGTGTAGATATATATCTTTCCTTCCTAAATGTCAAAAAAAAAAAAAAAAAAAAAAAAAAAAAAAAAAAAAAAAAAAACAATTTTCCGCTCTGAGGTAGAAAGGGGGGGGGGTGGGAGAAGGGTGAAAATCTGGGGGGCCGCCATATAAAAAAAAA
>JAHXRV010002660.1:0-12264 GCA_019904355.1 Psilocybe tampanensis | reverse complement strand
TCGCTCGTCGTCGCACACCGTCCAGAATGGGCCTAGGGACACCCCGTAGCCCATATCCGGCGTTTGCGCCACGAAAATCGGGCGGGATTGGATGGATGCGCGGGACGGATTTCGGATGACGTTCAGAAGCATTAATTGACGTTCGCTATAATTAGATCAAGATGATGTCACTGGGTTATAATTAGTGTGGCTATGCATGGCCCATCAATTTAGTCCAGCCTGCCTTCCAAATCGGTCTGGTTTGGAATCACTTAATGCGAAAAAGTGGTATTTAGAAATCTATTGTACCAGTGTAATTTGTACTCTATGATCAATAGACTATGATTCTTCATCGTCTCCCTCATCCACTGGTACCCCCTCGCCGTCCTCGCCTTCTTCGTCGCTGTCGTCATCTTCATTTTCTTCAATAGATGTGTTTTCTCCAGGTGCGAGATTGAGCGGGGTTTGCCAAAGGTTTCGAAAATGATCTGCGAGGGATAGTTGAATGTTGGCCTGGGATGTCGCAAATGACGATAAAGCTTCCGACATGTCCTCCGAGATACCTGTTCTTGCGTGCTCCCTTTCCTTCCACTGACCGGCTTTCCACTCCAGATAGGCCAATGCCCTCCTCATCTCTTCCTTCAGGAGCGTTACCTCCTCTGTAGCCCGCATGCATCTAGCCCGACTTTTCGACCACTCTACTCGCAAGATTTCGTTGTCTGCCTTCTCACTGGAGCCCTCTGAATCGACATCGCCGTCATCCTCTTCCACCAGGGCATCGGTGTTCTGCTCGTCCGTGCCATCAACTTCCTCCCCCTCCCCCTGCTGTTCAGCCCTGCTGCTTTCGCCTGTCCAGATCCACGAGAGTATTCTTCGACTCTCTCCACTCCCGTCGCGTCTGTCTCTTGACCCAGGAAGCAGACTGATGTCTCCTTCAGTCTCCGGAGGCTCGTCCACCTGTGTTGGAACTTGTCCATCTTCGTAAACTCCCCGCCGTCCAGGTCCTGTTCGAACGTTTTCTGGGTCTTGATACCCTCGTATATCGGAGTCCTTGAGGACCTGAAACTGCCTCTCCCAATCTCCTGGGCCACCTAACGCCAAGTGTGCGACACGAGCATTACGATACTTGGCGGCGGCAGCACGCGCTCTGTTGTGGACCCGATCAATTATCGCTCTCGAACGCGTCCCGTCTCGTTGACCGCGGAGGTGTTTATTCTTGAATTGGACCATCCGGGATTTGATCTTCAGGATTTGGCGTATGGAGTTCAAGGCGTCGTTCATTTGAGCATATCGTAGCTGGCCCTCAGTCTCGATCAGATTTGGATGGGTTATGTGAAGGCGATGCGGTAGTGGGATGGCAGAAGGAAGCCACAGCTTGTGATCCTCTGCATGTTCGGGGGCTGGGCCATCATCTGGGTTATTGAGTTGATATTGAACTAATCCAGGAATGTACACTGGAAGTAATTTCTCCCACTCGTCGATCCGTGTTTGAAGGAGTGCCCTTTGTTCTGAAAGTGTGTTTTCTTTACGCGTTGCGGAGTTCCCATGAAGTTCTTTTGATAACCGTTGTAGTCGACGTCTTAATAAACATCAGCCGCCTAGCATGATGAAAAGAATGGTAGTAACAACTTACTGAGTCTCCTCGATCTCCAACCCAATGCTGACGAACCCCAAGACTGTCGTCGTATGTGGGTAAAGCCTGCCCCTGTCCCGAAACTCCTCTTCAGCTTCTTCCAATCTCCTCCTCACTTCACTTTCTGTCAGATCTGATCGATTTTATTAGAGGTACATCGAAGCTAAATGTAATAAACGTACTGGATTCCGGGGTGTGATATGGGTTCTGCTTTGACTTTGGGAAGTCCTCCTCTTCCCATTCTTCACAAATCCTCGTCCATCTCTGTTCCACTCCCCGCGGCAAGGAGGCCGTCAGCCCTCGATGTGCCTCCACCTGTAGGTTTCGATCTTCTACTGCTTGCCGATACCTTCGAAGGAGAGTGCTGCCGATGGATGTATACTTGAGCCAGTTCCAGAACCCGAAGTGGTCGTCGAGGGTGTCGTGGCGTGATCCGGGGCCTTGGGTTTTGGTCGAGTTCCCAAGAGCGTTGTGCGGGGCCCAGATCCGCTCCGGGCATTCTCCATCCGTCTGGCCAACCCCAGGGATATACTTGAACGAATAAACTTGGTGACCGGATTCTTTGTGCATCTGTTCGTGGAGTTTGGGTATTGCAGGTAAAAGCTTCGGGGCTTCCGATGGTTTGATTTCTTCTGGCCAGTCCTGCTGCATTCTTTTAAGCAAGTTGGTGAACCACTGGCATGCAATGTCATAGCTAACAAGAACGTAGCATACAGCGATCCATTTGAGAATGGAACCGAAGATGAAGTCCATGTTCGCATACCTTGAGAAAAGTTTAGCAAACTTTCAACAAATATCCTGAGACGAGATAACGTACCGTTCGCCTTTTTGAAGATTCCCCACACCCAGGGGAAGTATCATCTCCGACCGCCCACATGACGCCATCCCAACACCTGTATATCGAAGACCTTTTGAAAACTTTGTATTTGCTTTTGCGAGCGCTTGAAATCCTACGCAGGTGCTAACCTTGTTTGATGTTAAGAATGAAGATGGAAAAAAAAAAATGAAAAAATCTCACATCATCATCCCTCGCCCGACTCAGAACATATGCCTCGTAACCAGAACGTGGCACCATATATGCCCACCCGATGCCCAGCCCCGGATCCTGCGACCAGTTCGAGACTAGTTGGTTTTTAAGCCGGAAGTTGGCGTCCATGCAAACTGTAGCCCGATACAAGTATCTGTGACAGAAGTTGAGGTGTGTTTTAAAAAGAAACAATAAAAGAAACAATACGTCGACATACTTTTTATCTTCAGCTACTTCTCTCCACCCCTCAGGTAGGTTAATTCCAGGGTGTGGGCAGGTTGGGCATTGAATAGCCAGCGCTCCAGACCAAGTCCCTGACACCCCGTCGTCATTGTGCCCTCGCCCACCCCACTTAAGCATCTGGAGGTGACGCCACTGCAAAATCATTCGCATCAGGGCCCGATATCGAGACTTTGGTGGGTTGATCCCGATGTTGGTCGTCGATCTTTCGAGGCACCGATAGAAATCATACGTTGACGCCTTGGTTGTCAGTGCGAGAATGTGAAGATGTCGAAGAAGTGAAAATGTGGCGCAGGTCTTGACGGACAGCTGCGATGCAGGGTATAGACGTCGACGGAGAAGTTGGAGGTGGAGAGGTATAGAGCGTGTACACCCGCAGTAGAGGATGTCAACGGAATGAATCCCGTTGACATCCAAGACGAGCATGTTGGCGTGACATGGGATTGGGTTGGCGCAGCGGCTACCGGTGTGGTTTAGTTGGATTTTAAGCCCCAGTGTCTTCAAAGAAATATCCTCGAAATGTGTTCCGGTCCATCTCTGTTCAGGGTTAGCGATCCATACTACATCAGATGAAAAGATTTCTCACCTCGATCCGATGGAAAGGATTGGCTCTGTGTCGTTTGACACAGCAAGACTGACAAGTAAGGTTCGGGGTGAAGCACTCCCTGCACCTAAATTCGGGGCACCCAGGTTCTTCCACCTTTTTTGAAATGCAATCAGGGCACTCGGTTGCGCCCATGAAGTCTCCTCGACCGGACCATCGCAGTATTTCATCGAGATATGTTTGGCGATGCATATTCTTCCAGACAACATGCGGCCGTTGCTACACCGTTGGCAATTAGCAAACAAACATGATAAAATATGCGATTGGACCACTCACTGAAACAAGACTCCGCTTCGGTTTTTGTTTCTCCACTTGCACAATTTCTGGCTCGTCGTTCATAATAGGAGCCTCCACGGCGTCGTTGTATGCAGCTGTGTCCGGATCCAGTGCCATTTGCAGATCGTCTGGAGGCTCCCAGCTGGAAATTACTTCCCAATCAACAGTCACCTCGGGTGAATCGTGTCGACGAATGTACTTGGTTTTCCCCTGAGTGGTTTGAGCCAATCCCTCGCTCGAGTTTATAACGTTATAGTCGTCCACCATGGGAATGGTGTCATAGAATGCTGATTGCCCGACCTTCGTCCGTTTAGCAGGTCTCGAGTTCATGGTGTTGGAGAATATTAAAAGGTCAGCAAGCTTTCAACAGGTGACCGACCGTAATACTCTGTTGATCGACTTTTCTTATCGTGGGAGTTTTCCACTTAAGAAAAAAAATATTCGCCTTGATTCGCACTTGTCAACTTCAAACCCGCACTCAAGCTACAAATTGACCTCCCACCTCAATAGTAGGCCTTCCTTTTCATTCATTCATTCATTCCTTTTTTTCTTTCCCTTAGCAGCTATGCCTTTGAACCAGGAATCGTTCGCGCAACGGACATACACTGGAACATTGGTATAGCAGCACTTTTCTCCAGAGACTGTCCGTGGACTCAGGAATCGTTCGCGCAACGGACATACACTGATATCCATGTGCATCTATGTTTTATTTTATTTCTTCTTTCTCTGTCCCTCCACCCATACTCATCCGTCTCTCTTTGCACAGATCTTTCCTTGGCCCACGTCATCGTCGTGATGTCGGGGCCAATGATGGTACCCCTGGCCGCTGCCAGTTCACAATCCTCGACATCCTTTGATCTTTGCAATCTGATCAGGCATGCTCTCGCTGTACAAGACGACCACGAGATCCCACCGTCTCCCACCCTCTCGGATTCATCCTCAAGCCTCTCGTCGTTGCCACCGTCACCAGAACTTGGCCCGTTAGACACGCCAGCCACTGGTTCGCAACCTCTCCCCATTTTTCTTGATCCATCCAATCCTATTCCCCCTCCTCAAAATCAACAAAAAAAGGACCCAAACAAAATAACCCCTGCACACCGCCGTGTTAGAAAAAACGCCTCGGCCAATAAATCCAGGAAGGGGAGACGGGGTAACAAGAGGGACGAACTTGTCCAGGCACGCTCAGGACCCAAAAGGAAGCACCTTGGCTCTGCAGTTCCCATATCCCTGAAAAATTTCGACGCCCAGGGACTACCTGCGTCCCAAACTGGCTACATCGGCGTTGAAAAAGGCCCCAAACGACCTCGATTTGTCACCTTAAAAGATGCGCTCGAGAAACATGAGCTTGTTTTGCAGAAATGGGACGGAAGGTGCGCTGTCTTTTTAACACTTCGCACCATCCTTCGTACCATCCTTTCTCAACGCCTCGCCTATAGCAATTTGGCAGGAATTATCGACCAAAACAACCGCGTAATTGCGATACTCGCTGGCCGGCCCCACGACAAAGATTGGCCCGTTCTTCAGACCCAGGCTATCGAAGCGCTTGAAAGCTGTAGAGCTCGGTGCTTGGTTCCCAAGACGAAACGCCGCCATCGACGCGGCCAATTTGTGACCCTCAATTGCGGCGTGTCATTTGGAGGTGGCCAGCAGGCCCCAACCAACCTTCATAACGATCCCCCTAACGACACCTTGCTCTCCGAGCTCAACTCTCTTCCCGTCTTCAAACGGCTTGCTGGATTCTCCTCCGGCGTTATGGCTACCTGGGCACCTAAACTGTACGACTACTACCGCACCATGACCGATCTCCTCCACCAGAAGCACCCCTACCTTCTCAAAATCTTTCCGAGCAGCATCTTTAGCGCCGTTTCCTACAACTTTGGCCCTCAAACCGTCTGTTACCCGCATATAGACCCTGGTAACTTAGCGTTTGGAGAATGTTCTGTAACACCCTTTGGAGGGTATGACTACACGAAGGGTGGACACCTGATTCTATGGGACCTCAAGATGGTTATCGAATTCCCTCCAGGTTGCACGATCTTGTTCCCGTCCGCCGTCATCACCCACTCCAACGTCGCCATCGGGAAACACGAACGTCGCTATTCATTTGCCCAATACACTGCCGGTGGTCTTTTCCGTTGGGTTGACCAAGGGTTTCAAACGCAGGAGAAACAGCGAGCTTCCCTTTCGCCCGACGATCTTGAGAAGGAGAAGAAACTATGGGAGTTTGGCCTTTCGCTGCTCCCCACCGCCTCTACACCTGAGCCACTATCGAAAATATAGAGTAGATCCAGTAGACAGGTCAAATACTATGTGAAATGTCAAAGAAAATACATCACTTTCTCTCCCAACACAAGCCTGAGCAATATGCGAGGTGATCTCGGGCAAACCATGACTTTTAAAATCGATATTACTTTCTCAAAGTTCGTTAGGAGCCCAAAAGGCCGGGGCATATGGGCCTTAGGGTAGCTCTCTAGATGATAGGATAGGTTTGAGAAAGAGTATTTGTGTATTTATTGACGTTTCATCTTTACGAGCAGGTTCGTGCATGTAACTCATAGGAAACTCTGTCATGGCCTTGTCCTTTTTTCACACTGCTCTAAATTTCGACTTTTGCATAAAATTTTTCAATAGAAACTAACATTAGGCGTATCTAAATATTTAGAACCTCTATATGAGGCCTGTTTGTACATTTACAAGGAGCCACGAATATTTTATACCTTTAATGAACGGTTTTTGGGATTCTTGGCTGGCGCTAATTATAGATTTATGGGCCTTGGCATCCTTGAAAGTGGTCGTTTCCTCGACAACTTTGCCTATTCCTCAAGAATTGCGCATACAGAGGTTCTGCCATTGAAATGACATTGAAATAAGATATATTTGATTTCTCTAATACTACCAAACGGGTTTGGAAACTCTAAACGACTATTTAGGACCCTTCCATGGCCAGAAGCTTGGCCGACTTAACGCGCGGTCGCTTGGATGGCCCTCGAGTCCCATCCCCACTATTATCTTCCACGGTTTTTTCACGATCCCCACTTTGATTCTCCGGCGCGTTTGGCCTGCTTCTTTTCTTTGGACCCTTCTTGAGATTCGGAACGGGATCTTGTGCACGACTTCGTGGAGGAATCATTATCTTCAAGCGGGGTTGAAGCGAGACGTTGGTAGATGGGGCCTGAGTTGAGGTTGGTTGCGAGGTTCCGAAAGCGAGAGGTGAGGGTTGAAGCGAGACGTTGGTAGATGGGGCCTGTGTCGAGGTGGATTGCGAGGTTCCGAAAGCGAGAGGTGAGGGTTGAAGCGAGACATTGGTAGATGGGGCCTGTGTCGAGGTGGATTGCGAGGTTCCGAAAGCGAGAGGTGATGGAATAGAAGGGGAAGGGGTGACGACAGCATTTGAAGTGAAAACAGTACGGACGATGGAAGGAGCTTGACGCGGGATGTCGGGCTGTGGTGCTGATTCCGAGCGAACGGCGACAGAGGCCTGGGTTACTGCAGTAGACTCCTCCGTTCCATTGGGTGGAGGGTTAAAAGCCAGGGGGTTCATGTTCAAGCTAGGGTCGATGTTTGGATCAATTCTGCAGGGAGGAAGGACCACGGGGGACGGAGCAGGAGACAGAGCAGGAGATGGAGGAGGAGATGGAGCAGGGCTTCGAACGTCTATAGGAAAAGGATTGTCGTCCTCGTTGTTCTCGACACTGTCGTTCTCGTTGTTCTCGACACTGTCGTTTACAGCGCGTGCGTATCCTGGGGAGTTTTCGATGCTGTGGTTTACGGTCTGTGGGTTTTCTGGTGGGGGAGGGGGAGTAGAATGTTCAGACACCTGGGACTGTGAATGTTTGTCGACAACATGGGCATCACTGGCATGAACCAGGGTCGATACGAAGGTGTCGGCTTCCTCGTCAGCCTCAGTCATTGGCATGAATCCTTCTTCTGGATCAAGTGCCCAGGATCGACACTCGTCTCGGTCTAAGAAAAGATAACGATCAGTTTTAATTCACCAAAGAAAAAAGAGGACAAACCATAGCAAAGCCGAAGAAACCTGGCGAAGGCCGGTACAAGTTGCTTTTTGTGAAAGGCACGTTCGGCGGATCCAAAGTTCAATGGAACGGGTCCGTTTGTGGTACCACAGTGAACACTAGGGAGGTTGAGTATCCGTGAGAGGTCGAACAGATAGGGTGTAGCGAACCTTATGAGACTGAATTGGCCGCCACTGGCAGGTTCGGGCCCTCCTGCTAAGAATGTACATTTCCAGCCAGTGACATCGCATATGAGTTGAAGGATAGGTTTTATGAAGCTTGTCAGCAGTTGGATAGCTCTAGATTGGATCGCTGTCAGCCACAGAGAATGTTGAGATCAAAACATGCTTGCCTTTGACGATCTGCAGGTTTCTGTGAGATCTCCTGGTCTTTTTCCAAATTATGCTGGGTCTTCGCTAACTCATGTTGTTCGTTAGCTACGGTTTCCCAATGGTCCTTCTCAGCCTTAGAGAGGGAGTTCCAAAGAGACCGGGCAATGGCTTCACGCCGGGTGGCGAAATGCGAGGAAGGAATGGGGTTCGAGGTTTGCTTTGCGGCTTCGACCTGAGTCTTCAGGATGTTGTTGATATCGTCACGTTTGGTCTTTCTCCAGATATTGAGTGCTGGCTTTCTTCGTGGCTCGGGGGTGTTGAGGCCAGGAACGAATCTAGGGAGGAAGATTTTGTACGGGTTGAAGGCCCCGTTTTCCTTCTCTTTTTCGGAGTTGTCCTTCGCATACTGGTAGGACATCCAACGTTTGATTTGCTAAGACAGGTGATGAATCAATAAATTATTAAGGCATGAAGCTTGAAGAATAGAAAGGAAGGGTGGAAAGGAGAGGAACTTGGAAGGGTGGAAATGAGGAAAAGAGATGGCCGAAGCGATGGTGGAGCATGTGAACAGATGATGTAACGACTTGATAACGTACCTCTCGACGAAAAGCGATCCTATTCTTCCTGCTTTTACTGGTTTGTTTCGCTTTCTTCTTCTTCTTTTTCCTGGGCTGGGCCTGAGATTGGGAAGGCTCGTCGTCAGAGCTGCGATCCGACTCGTCGGCGGAACCTAGGTCAGTAAGCTCAGGATCGGGAGCCTCATCATTGACCAATGCTAGTTCAGCTTCGCTCGGCTCGTAGTCCTCAGGCATATGGATAGGAAACCGTTTGAAGAACGCCCGAAGAATTAGAGACAACGTCTCGGTGGAATGGTGCTCCTGGACGGCCTCGGCATATCGGGCCTTTTGGCTGAGCAAAAAAGCCTTTCGAGCGCCTCGAAAAGACCCTGGGTTCACCATCGTTCTAATCGCAGGAGACTATCAAACAAGCAGTGAGTTTTTTTCTGGCTTTTTTTTTTCTAAACGCGACACTGACCTGAAGTTAAAAGAAGGGTGAAGTTTTGAAAATGGGGCTTTGGGGACACTGGCTGCATGAAGTGCGGTCATTTTGAAATATTTGCCATGAATTCGATGTGAATTTCAAACTGATTGCCACAGGATTTTCGCCAGGTACTACATAGAGCCTAGAAGAGGGGAACGAAATGCGGCAAGCCGATGGGGTGAGCTCTGGTGAGCTGGTTGGCAAGGGGGCGCACCGGTGATTCTAGGCTGAGGTTTCCAGAATCCAGATAACAGATATTCTAAGGTATGTTTCGAATGCTTTGGATTCGTTCGCTCTCTGACCAGATCAGTTCATGCTTATCGTTTAGGCGCCGAAATATATTGGGCCCGCTACCAAGACATCGTCCAACATGCGCAGGCCCATTTACTCGCGCGGTGGAGCTCCATGGGTCTGTACTGTCACTCTTGAAATCGTATGTTTCGCTCTGTATTCTACGTATAATCTTCATCGTTCACTGTACCGTACTGACATCCGACCTGTCTAGGACACCCTATTCAGGCGACAAAGCGGTGGATGTTGGGGGACTTGAAGACTTGGCGACTTGGCGGAATGGTAAGCCGACTGTGCTTGGCACTGGGACTTAGTGGTGCATACAGTTTTTGCACTTTTTGAGCTGTAAGCGACTCATTCTGACTCAATTGTGATACTTAGTCTTACAGAGTTCCTAGGAGAAGGCCGAGGTCGAGGATGGAAGACAAAACCCAGCGAACAGCCCTCAGCACGGTCGACTACAGCCCGTAATTCCTCGAAATCATTTCACTCTACGCGGATGTTGGAAATTCAAGGAGTCGCACCCGTGATTGGTGTAAAAAAATTTTATTCTGAGGGAATGTTTGAAATTCGAGGGGTCAGGCAGACAGAAGCCGAAGTTTTGAAGTTAAGGGGAGGGCGTTGACACGAGGGTACACGAAAGGGGGGATTTTGAGGGACTGTTTTGAAATTTCCCTCTCTCCTTGACGCACTTCAACTTGTGCCCACTGCCATCATGGGTGAGTTCTCAAGCTTATGCTAACTCTTCAAGTTCTTGTTACTTAATGCCTCATAGATGACGAAAACTTCTCGTCTTTGGAGATCCCACACCCCAGCAGGATCGTCCAGCCCGAAGTCTACTACCTGGTCGTGACAAGAGGCCCCCAAGTTGGGATTTTTGGTGCGCTAGAGTGGTAAGTGTTTTCTAGTCTTCTGCTTTGTTGTTTCTAATGTCGTATTAGCCGCGAGGTGGACCTTGAGAAGTTGCTCTCCGGTCGAGAGTATGCTCTCTGCGACTTCGAGGACTGGCGATCGGCATTTGCACATTACAAGAAATGCTTCGATGCGAAGGACATCGCCATTTTGGGGACTGGAAACGTCGCCGCATGCGAAGGCCGGCACGTAAACTCATCGGGGCGACATATTCCTGACCCAGATACCTTTGTGGAACCCGAGGGCAACTACTTGGTTGTGACGAGGGGCCACAAGGTGGGAATCTTTGATCAGCCAAGGTATGTAAGTTGAAAACTTTGTTTTATTCGCTTACTGACCAAACTTCTGACAGCCAAATCGACCTCCAGCGGCTATTCAACACACCAGGCTATGCCCTTCGTCATTTCTCTTACTGGAAACCTGCATATAGGTTCTATAAGGCGGCCTTCGAGGAGGGAGATGTTGCCTTGACAGCCAGGCTCAGGAAGCGCCGACGTCCCACCTCTTCAAACTTCAGCAACCCGGTTGACTATGTCTCCGACTGCGACATCATCCCGGTCAGGTCCCGCGGCGACGGCGAACGTGCGGTAGGGGGATCGTCTGGGGCTCAGACGAAGATTGTCCGAACGTCGAAAAGAGGTAAGTCAGCTTTCATTCAATAAAACATCTGTTTTCTGAAATCTCTTTTAGTGGAATACGATGTCGCGGTCTTCGGTGCCTCTGCTCCTCACCCGCCCCCAAAGCTGATCGGCCCTCTCAAAAGAAGCGCCTCAGAGGACGCCATGCCTGAGGATGAGGCCTCTTCGTCAGAATAGTCAGGGGCAGTTATAGCATAGATCAAAAAATGGTCTTTTAGTCTTTAGATACATCGTCCTTTGGAATTGAATAACATCTTGCTTTTGCTCTTTTCAATGAAACTCACAGGGTGATACAAGGATTATGAGAATTGACTTCATATATGACTTTATGTATTAAACATTGACTCATTTCGTTGTTCTGCTTCAGGCCTTTTTAATTGAGCTAATAGACTGTCACCCCCTCCAAATCCTCTCCTGCAAGAGCCCACAATCTTTGGTACTCTTCCTCATCGTCTAATATAGCCTTTTGAGTCTTCTTTTTCATTCTATGTCGAAAAATTGAGGATTTGAGTTAGTGTCAAGAATAATTACAAGGCGAGTGACAACTAACCGATACCTGCATGCATGGACATTGAGTAAATCGCGGTTCTTTTCGCGATAACGTGCCTGGGCCTGTCGATGGTTCTCTGCAAGGACTTCTCGTTGTTCCCTTGGTAGCTCTTTTCGCCTGGTGTTGAGAAACGGCATATAGTACTATTGAGCGAGGCCAAAAATGTAGAAAACCGAATTGCTTACCGTTGTGCTCGTAGGCGAGCCTTCTCGCGCTCAATCTCTCGGTTGCTGACAATGAACAAGTCAGAAATAGTTGTAGGATGATGGATTGAAACGACGTACAGACGGTAGCGTGTACGCTTTTTCTCAAGACGGGCCTGGTGCGCGGGATCAGGGGAGGCGAGGGGAGACATTGGTGGTAGTGTGAAACGGGAATCGGCAGCGTGAAATATGTTGAAGTCCACGATTATCTTATCTGATAGTCGTAGGACCCGTGAGGGGTTGAAAATGGACCAAGGGCCCAGATTATGACCGAAACGAGAAGTATGCTCAACGGAGAGCGCCGAAGGCCTAGACAGAATTGATGGTTCTATTGTCCGGTATATTTAGAATTCAATGACATCACACAGTTCTAATTATAGTGCTCGTCAATTAATGCTTCTGAACGTCATCCGAAATCCGTCCCGCGCATCCATCCAATCCCGCCCGATTTTCGTGGCGCAAACGCCGGATATGGGCTACGGGGTGTCCCTAGGCCCATTCTGGACGGTGTGCGACGACGAGCGA
>JAHXRV010002638.1:0-39543 GCA_019904355.1 Psilocybe tampanensis | reverse complement strand
GACACTATGGCACACTAGGTAGTGGTCTCGTGACACTATGGCATGCTAGCTAAAGGGGTACCTATACTATGGCACTATGGCACTATCCAGCACGTTCTAGGGCTATATATAGCTAGCTAGCTGACCCAGACTTTACTGATGTGTATATGATCAGACTATTATACACGGATATTTCTTTCCCAGCACAGTCCAAGTAAAATTGCGTACGTTGATTCATTCCCTCCTGAGGCTCAAACGATGTACTAATCGCTGAATTCAATGGCTGGAAGATGGATTGGTAGCTTTCAACTGATGATGCCTTTCCTCTTTGGGGTGGTCTCTGGAAAAATATTTGACGCTGGCTACTTCCATGTTCTGGAAGTATCTGGCTCAGTTATCTTCACCATTTCGTGAGGCGCCTACGGACACTACGAAGAATAAATATCATGCTGATCATGGGTTAATTTAGATTATTCATGCTGTCCTTGGCAAAGCCCCAACAGTATATTCAGGTGTTTCTGAGCCAAGGGGTTGGGATGGGTCTTGGGCTGGGGCTGAGCTTCGTTCCAGCTGTCAGCGTCGTTGTCCATCACTTTCGAGGGAGTAAAGTGCTGGTAACCGGGATTATCATGAGCGGTAGCTCACTAGGAGCAGTGATCTTTCCGATAAGTGCGTAGAGGTTGGTTCACAATTGCCTATACCGATCTGATCCCGGGCCTTTATTTGCTACAGTGTTAAAGTGAGTTGGCATTTAGTGGAGACTCATTGATGAGAAACACGACTGAATACACGCACATCTTCAGCAACCTAATCCAATCGATCGGGTTCGCAAAAGCAGTTCGTGCCAGCGCCTATGTTGTACTTGGCATGCTTGTGCTCGCAAATTGCATCATGAAAACCGCCTACAACAACAAAGCCACCGGACACTCGGACGCCCAAATGAATATAGCAAGCTTTTTCGTGGACATACCATACATGTTGTGCTCCGCAGGGTAAGCGCCTCATATACCCTCTGCAATCCTGCTCATACTGTATGCCAATTAGGGGTTTGGTAGCAATGTTCGGTTTCTATTTCCCGTGTAAGTATCGGGCGCTTAATACTAGTGATGTTGATCCACATGACGGCGATTGATCACCTGACCCTAGTATTTTATCTCCAACTTTTCTCGGTCACCCACGGAATCAGTCCCACCCTGGCCTTTTATTCCGTAAGTTCTGAGATCCCAAGGCGGTCTGTCTATGTTTCTCACCTTACTTCACTGTCCCGTACTTAGCTTGCCATTTTGAATGGCGCGAGTACCTTTGGCCGGCTTTCCGGCAACTACTTGGCGCAAATCTATGGGCCATTGAACGTCCTGGTTCCATGTACTGTCATAACTGCTGCTGGCATATTCTCCGTCTTCGGAGTGTAAGTTCGAGATCAGAATATCCTTTACTACTAAATGATGCTCAATTGTGGACACATACAGTCATGATTCCGGATCGCTGATCGCGGTTTCCATTTTTTATGGAGTTTTCGCTGGAGCTTGTCAGTCATATTCAAATTTTTTTCATTTTTTATGCACACTTCTTGCTCATTGGGATATGTAGGGCTTTCGGTATCTGTTGCCTGCCTTTCTACTCTAGCCCGTCATCCGAATGAGATAGGGTACGTATATTTGGCTTCACTTGACGTTTATGAGACAGGATTTTAAAGGCATATCATTTTCGCGACTTTAAAGAGCAAGAACCGGCCTTGCACTTGCCCTTAGCAGTTTCGGTTCACTGGGAGCCGCTCCTGTGCAAGGCGCGTTGCTGAAGCTCGACCTCGTCCAGGGGTTTGACTGGAACAAGCCAATAATTTTCTCTGGCGTGAGGTTCCTCGCCACTATATCGATCTTGAACCCATTGTTGACAGACCTATTTCCTTTTCACTAGGTAATGATGCTGATCACGGCTGTATTGTTCGCCTTGGCAAGAGGGTACCTCGTTCGTGAACGTGGAACCGAAAAGGTGTAGTAGTAGTAGTAGTAGTAAATACACGGCACGGTCCATCATCTGAACGCCGGTTCCCAGGAGTATTAGTACATGGGCAAGCTTAAATCATGTACTATCCTGGACCTCATACACCAATATCTATCAAGCCGCACCGCCTTGAAGGCCGCCCTCACGATACCGCATAGAGGCAACGAGACAATCCCTGCAGCAACCTCATTTAGTGTAATCTTCCATGATAGCTTTTCCAATGATAGCTTTCGTCAAATATGAGTCAAGAGAATTGTATGGTATTAGGACGCACTGCAGATGTATTGTGTATGCGAGAAGAAACTTTGCAGATTAGTAGTGATGGAAGTAAGTAAATTGAAATTAAAAGGCTGAGCGGAGATCAAAACATGGCAACACATACTTGCGTGAAGAGTTCGTGAACGCGGGACCTACAAAGTGTAATGACTCCCTTCATTTGGCCCGTTTCTTCGTTAAATATTGAGCCGACACGGTTGTATGATATTACGATGAAATGCTGAATGTATCCAAACTGCCATTGAGAAATAACATGATGAAAGGGGCAATAGGTTAATGTATGCGACAACAATAAATGCAAGGGATGATATGGGGGATCCATGAAGTTCCGATGTGTAGTAACGAGAGAAGAATGAGAGTGCGAGGTAAGTAATACAAAAAGTGCATGTGTGGAAAGCGCGTGCGAGGAAAAAAGAAAAGATAAAACATGAGGCAAAAGGTCGTGATCAGAATCATAAAACGTCGTGAAAGAAGTAAATTAAGAAAGGTAAGGGTAAAAGTGAAAAAAAAGGGGAGAGGATGGCATGGTTCAGAATTCGGCTTGGCCAGAGACGACGACAGCGAACCAGCCAAACATGGCCATCAAGAAGCGTACCATCCACGCTGGGTCAGCGCCTGCACCCAGTCCAGGTCGGAGTTGCATCGCTAGAGCGATATCGAGCGGCGAGCGAGCAAGGGCACGGGATGAAGGGAATGGAGTGAGGACATCGGAGGCCGCAGCTAGACGTTCACCAAAAGTGGATGGCGCCGTTGCGGCTGGAATAGATTTGGATGTCGTTGGAGCACTGTCAGGGAAGGTCCCCGGAAGGGGAGAACTTATATGTTCCTCTTCGTCGTCGTCGTGCTCGAGACTCTCTTCCTTCGCCGTGATCTTCTCTTCCTCTTCCTGTTCAACCGCTGATGACTTCGAAGTTGTGCCCAAACGTGTCTCGCTTTCGTCAACCTCGTCAACATTTGCCTCCGGAGCAATGTCAACGAGAACCTTCCTTTCCAGCTGAGGAAATTCTGAGGTTTGCTCGACAGAAACAGAAACAATCTCAGCTTTCGCTCCTACGATTGATGTCGCGCTGGTGGAGCTCAATGCCACTGGTGTAGCATTTTCCTTGTCCTCCAGTTCCTTCAAAGCTACCGTCGAGGTCTTTGGAGACCGGCCAATAACCAGGGTCAAAGAGGGTTGAGGAGATGTCCTAAAGCTCGGCAAGACGTCCACAGGACTGACATGGCCAACAGGGGACGGAAGTGTAGACTTGGAAGCACCAAAGACACGCAGAGGAGAAATGGGTGGCGGCGAGGCTGGTGGAGTGGGGGTTTGCTGTGACGGACTGGAGCGTCTACCACTGGCATCTTCGATTTTGTCATCTTTCGACCAGCTAGGCGGCTCGCAGACTGGGACGTCGACCTTGAAGAGGGAAGAGTCGGGTAAGGGCAAGAAGTCGGGGTCTGCGTACTCTCCTGTGCACATGCCACTATCGACCTGTGACACGAGGTCGAGATGAATGTCTTCATCCATAGTAGGGATGACGTGTTCGTCAACGATGTCCTCAGCCAGTGCAGGAAGCTTCAGTTCCACAGAAGCAGGTGTAGGTTTAGGTGTCGCATCCTCTTCCTCTTCAGGCTCATTATGCTCGGGTTCGGGTTCGGACTCGGACACGTGCATTTCTGAATCGATTTGCGGTGCGACCAACTCTGAAAGGCCCTCACTGAGATCCAGAGCAGGCATCTCTCCCTCTTCGTCCGCCAATTCAGTGGCGAATAAATTCGCCCCTGGGCTCTTTTCCAATACCTCAGCTTCGGGATTATAAACGAAAACGTCCGACGTGTCGAGAGGAGATGCCTCGAAAGTGATGAGATCTTCGGAGGCTCGTTCTTCTGACACGACAGGCATGTCCATTCCGGTATACACGAAAACTTCGGACTCTGGTGTTGTCGGAGATGTGGAGAGTGTGTCATTGGACGACGACGCCGATGTATGATTAACCCAAGGATCATCTTCAGAACCTCCCGCTTCCCATGCCCAAACATCTGAAATAGGTTGTTCCTTGAGGTGCAAAAGCTCTAATGGGGGACTGAGTCTTGAGCCTTCCAAGTCGGTGCTGATGTCCGACGGTCGTTCATCAGGGTCCGCAAAGGGATCCATGACCTCACATTGCGAGTCCTCGACCGCACGATCCTCCATAGAATCAGGCTGGAACAAAAGGCTAGGCATTTCAGGCCGTTCTTCAACGTCGAGTTGGAGTGCCATCACCGTGTCAGGGGAAGTGGAGCCAACGTCTACCAGGGTTTCCAGAGGGTGAGAGAATGCAGCCTTGACGACTAGGGGCGGTTCCAGCGATCGGGGCTTGGGTGCTTCCATTGACTGTTCATTGACATTCGACGATCGACGGAGATGTGCCAATGGAAGATCATCATCATCCAAGTAGTTCTCCTGAAGATTTACCAGAACATTCTGCTTTCTCTCGGGTTCCACTGCAGCCTTGCTGCTAAGAATATCGACAAGCGCTTCCTCCCGGCGTTCTTCCAATTCCATTTGTCGTATAGCAATGGGGATGTCTCCTTGCACCGGTACTGGCCGTTGCTTTTCCGATATGTCGACCAATGTTTCAGAATGAGAGGTCGATTGCGAGACCAACCCGGCAAATGAAACTGACTGTGGTACTGGAACCTTGGGGGAGGAAAACCATTTCCATGCCTCTTCATCGTCATTCGTGGCTCTGGACACACCCGTGGTGCGTTCTGTATCTTTGTCATCAAGATCGACCAAAGGGACGTGTCTTCCGACTGTTCGAGCATCCACCCGTGGCGGGGCTCCCTTTCCCGCAGGAAGGATACCAATATCAGATGCTGCCGGGGAGATTTTGAGAGGACCTCCTTCCATATCGTCCTCATCGTCAGAGGAGCCCGAAGAGGCAAAGTCGATGAGGAGATGTTCTCGACTCGTTCCACGAGTATGACTTGGAGAAAAGTCCTGCATCTCCATTGCATACCTCAAGCCAGAGCTGCCGCCTGATAAGCGACGGATGGGCACACCACCCAAGCTTTTACTACGTCTGTGACTCTTCTGTGGATATGTCGCGAGGTTCGAAATGGGTGAAGGGGACCGCGAATAGGACGTGTACATTGGACTCTGATACAGCGGTTTGGATGATGGCAAGTGGTGCACAAAGGGAGGTGATGGTGTGCGGGGGGTCATAGGATAGGAGCCTGATGTAGAAGCAGTCGTGAGGGGCGGTGTGGCAGGGGTGCTTATGTCTATCAGCTGCTGCGTAGGCAACGGGGTGGACGACGGGGTCGGAAGTGAAGTCGGGGGTGGTGGTAAGGCCGTCGTGGGTAGGAGCTCGACATTGAGGTTTTTGGCGGTGGCGACTGACTTGGCCTTGCCTATTACAGCCTCTGGGACCTTTGACCAAGTCGGAACACGTGGTAGAGACCAACGCCGCCAATTCCACCCAGTCGACTGACCGAGGATTGAAGCCTTGTGAGATGAACCAGAAACAGGCTTTGGAAGGGAGAATCGTGATTGAACTCTGGATCTTAGATGCCTATACATCCAAAGACCGAGATAGGCGAGCAGAGTGGCCAGCACTGCGTAGCCTATAAGAGGCAAAAGAGAAACTCCCGACTCGGACCTGTAATGGTAGTTTGCGAGAATAATTGTCAGTAGAGTGAAGAGAAAATAAGAAAGCATAGGGGATAACGGGTTTGGGACGTACGTTACAGACGCCATGGAGGAGAAAGAAAAGAAATAGTCTCTCTCAATCCAAGACCTGCACAGAAAAGGAGCTCAACCAAGCCTCGCGCCTCACGCGTGCTTGCCACGAGGTATTTTTAGAGTCAGCCTGGCACGTGATATCACATATATTTTTAGAATGGCCCTATTGAAACAACTCTACAGTTTTGCGTACTCCGTCTGTCCCATCCCTCCCTGGACATCATTAGATGCCTGTGCCCATAGATTGACTATTGCCCTGCGATATCTCGAGGGCTCCTGGGGCATATGTGAAACGTGAGCACTACCTTTAAACCTTTCTACGTGAAACGGTATCGATTTTGCTGATATATTTGAGAGATGTTGCTCCACCGATGCAGATAAAACCACGTCGTCAGCATCAGAGTAGACGTACAGCCGGGGAGACCCTATTCCACTGCCAGGTAGCAGCCTTGACTGCTCCAAAAACTCGCGCATCGGAGGGAGGATAAGGTTGTTCCTGAGGATTTTGATGTTGACCAAATAATAGGCATACACGATCATCCAAAGGGGTATTTGCGCGCTGGCCTTTCCAATGTTGGACTTTATAAGTGCAGAAAGCGCGTTTAAGAGTGCCTTGTACTCCTCCAATCCAGGAGAGGAGTCGATGACGAAAGCGAATGGGTTTTTGGGCAAGAGAGCCTCTTGATGCAGTTTTATCTTTTGATTGAGCAGTCTAGAGATTGTCTTCAATTGTAAACCACCGGCTCCATATATCATTTTGAATTAGCGAGACTGCCTTTATCCAGCTCTTCATATACATACCATTGGAAAATAAATGGACCAATAAACCTGAAGAATTGCCCCGTTGAATGTCGGGTGAATACATCCGATTCATCAGCACTTCAATTACTGGTCCCAGGTAACGTTCCTAAAATATTTTTATCAGCAGTCTGTCCTTATGACGGAATGCTTCTCCTTCTCGAATCTCGTTGATGCTGACTCACCCGCTCCATCTCAGAGTCCGACAACGGAAACATCGGGGCCGGCGTCTCCACCAACAAAATTTCAGCGGCTGGGAACAATGTGCGATGCATGTCCACATATTTCAACAGCGAAGACGTCGTAGCGCTGACTGATCATGGGGGTATCGTATCAGCGGGGCGCTGTGTTCGAGGGAGAAGGTTTAGATCACGTACACCATCCTATCAGAAGAACGGTTCTGGATAAACGTCAAGTTTCAGTCCACAAGGTTGAACCACTGGTAGCCTAAATCTTGGCTTCAGCAGGATTGAATGGAGACTAGGCTTACGATGGTTGTTGTCCTTGTACAGGCAGCCCTTGATCCAGCACTGATGGAGTGGGTGGAAACAGCTGCACATGCGGTCCCAACACTGTTGAGGTCATCGGAGAATTCAAGGTCGCAAAAGAGTGCTCTGGTGCATTTGATATATATAAAACTGTCGTAGGGCCGGTCTTTGTGATCGGCAACAGCCCACGCCCTTATTTAGAGTCAGTATCAGTGCGAAGTTATTTCTCTTTTTGCATGTACATCAATGCAGCCTTCCGTATATTCAACTGATATTGCAGACCATGTAAACCCATAAGGGTTTTGATCTCACTTCCAAGTGGAATGAAAGGGTGAGGAGTAGACGCCATGATGATGTGAATCGTGATTGAAAATATATTTTATAGGTAAGAATATTGGCTACACCGCCGTGGACGTGATGGAGCTACACCGCAGCCATCCGTATTGGAAAGCAATGGAAGGCTTTCAATGTGAGAAACGGTATCACAATCCAGACCAGCGAAAGAGAAAGGATTTGAGACTGGAGATTTTGGGTTAAAATGTGTAAACATTTAACAGAACAACGATGAAGGACGTCATAAACATTAAGTAGCGATAGGTGATGCCGTGTGTCAAAGTGGGGCACATCGAAACGGACACTTCGAGGCAAGCTTCGAGGTCGCAAAGAGTGGGAATCATGGACAATACCAGCGAGAAGCAAGAAGAAAGATTTGGATCAGTCTCACATTGTCGAAAAACGAAACGAGCTCAGTTCCATTGATTATATAATTGAAAAATATTAGGTAAAAATAACATAGGCCCACAATCGTGCAAACGCCTGCAAAAAATGGAACACTTTACCTACCCAGAACCCCCAACCTAAAGGTCGTGGGAATATATCCCCCATTCTACTCCTATAAGGTCAACGACAACGGCATGGTTGCTCCGAGTCTGCTCGTCAAGGTGGCCGATTCTAATATTCAGAGTCGTGGAAGATCATTGCCGAAGGACTTCAACGAAATAATCGGCGCAAAATCGCTGACCTCGGCTTGAAATAAAGCGATACAATCCAAACATGAAGCCTCTTCCCACTCCAAATCTTTCGAGCCTCCTGATTTTCATGTTTTCAACAAAGCTTCCATACTTTGAGCACTCCCAACAAACCTTGAATAAAACTTCCTACATTTGTTAAGGTTTACCGTGATGTACAAGGAAACAAATCGAGAAGAAATGGCAGGAAAACAGAAGAGAAAATCACCACTAATTAAGGAGAACGTCGTACACCTCCGCAAATCAAAGTCGCCACTTTGCCTGGACCAAGCCTTTGATCATGCTCAACTTTCGTTCGAATCATCTGGAAGTTTGAATGGGTTGCTCTGCTTTATCGTCGGGTTGGACGACTGTGATTGGCTTGACGAATACGACCTCCGAGTCCCAATCCTCCTGAGAGGGAGAAGAGGCAGTATCCCGGATTTGCGTTTCGTCAATAGGGTTTGTTGACCGAAGTTCTTGAGCAGACGCCCGGTGCTGATCCCTTTCTTCGGCCGTTTGTCTAGGATTCAGGGAAGCTGCAGCATTTCTTTCCGAAGCATCATGGAGTATCATAGCCGCCACTTTGACGGCGGAGAACGTGGCAAACCCAACAGTCGATAAAGCGCTCGACACCGAGCTCAAAGAACGAATGGAGTGCTTGAAGTCGAAGGCACCTTTAACGAATCTTTGCCAGTTTTTTCTGTTGATGGTGACATTCTGGCCTTGAACGAGCAACTCCTTGGTCTGGAAGTGAGGATAGTGAGTTGGCAGAGACCCTAGTGTCATCATAAATCCAAATTCTCACAATAAATTGAGAAACATAGTTTCCAGCAATGAGAAGTCCGGTCGCGATACCGGCCAAAGGAAGGGTGGCCATTGCGACGACGATTAACTTGACCGACACTGTTGAAAATATAAGTCCAATTAATTCTCAAAGCGAAGGACATCTACTCACGAGACACCAATTCACTAACAACAACAAAAACAATTCCAAGGGAGATTGACGTGGCAGTCCATATGACGAGGACGAGAGTGGACAAGACTCTGATACATACATAGATACATCAGATGAATTGATTGTTTTCAGGATGGGTTTGAATAACACTTACAAGAAGGCAAGGGTAAAGAGGATCGCCAGTAAAGCAGGGGTGGCGACAATTGCCTATACAAATTTCTGGATTAGAATTTTGATTCACGACAATGGATCTGAAAAACACCTACCGCAACTTGTGGCTTTGTATCGCAGGTTTCAAGGAAAGCCTTTATGGAGGGTTTGACGATATCTTCGATCACCCTGTGTTGATAAAAGATAGCGAGTTGAGCGGTAAGTTCTAATACGAAGAAACGAGAAACAAATGGATTTACTCACAGCGTCGAATAGTGCATCACAAGAGAAATAGTATCTCGAATGCGGCCATACGCTTTGTGCACGATATCGTCATGACGCGGAACGCTCGGTATGGTGGTGGTAGACATGTGTGATAAGGGTTCTTGGGAAGATAATAAGCCAAAGATAATAAGCCAAGTTATATAGAAACTTTTGGTTCTACGTGTTGTAGTAATTGGGACACGTTGACATCGAAATTCCAGAGCTGCGCAAACGATGTTCAGAGAAGGCACTTCGTCTCAACCCGCGGTATCCTTGTTAAGTTGATGGACCAAGGACAGCCGTAGAGCCGTAAGGTCGACGACGGTTGCTCAGTTTGCGCATCACGGTTTGTTTGATGCCGACTCAGCGAACAGCAAACACGTCTATTTTCTCTCGTTGATGTTCTCCCGCCTCACAGGGAAAGGGGGTTGGGTGACGACTGATGATCTGGCGCATGGAGGTCTTCCTTCGCTGAAGATTGACTCGGCCTGTGTTCGTTGTATGGATGCCTACGAGCCTCTACGAGCGTGGTTTCATGACAATATCCAGTTGGAGCATATTCACATATTCGCGGACTTGGAATAAGTAGACAGAAGCCGTCACTGATACAGCGCACGAAGGACATCTTGTCACTGCAAATAGTCTGATGGGACGTGTCAATTGTTTGCTCATGTCCACACCATCTATGGCCACAGAGATCAACGAAAACAAGGGATATATATATCGCAAACAAAACATGTACGCGCCTGGTATAATTAATAACGGGAGAACCGAGCATATTAGTTAGTTTAGAATTACGAATTTTCTTTGCCCAAGACCTTCTCATCCACAATCACTGGCACTGCATCTGCCACCTGGGGTTCTTTATTCTGCGGGATATCCCACTTTTCATCCGTAAACGAGCTCAATGGTACGCCTTTCATGAAGAGACTGCTGACAAGTCCCAAACCAGCGATGCCGATGAAGACATGCCAGAAGAGTCGGAGGGACTTGGCGAACGCCTCCCGGACCAAAAGAGCGACAGGAGGTGAGAGTGAAGAAATTTGAGGGATGAGAGCATAGGTGACGGAGATGCCATGGGGTAATTGAGATATAATCGATTCAGGAAGAATACTTTTGAGCTGATTCTCGAGGATGGTACTTCCGATGGTGATACCCCAGATCTATTATATTGGTTAGTTTTTGCTTGTTATTATTAAGGTGCAGACTGACCGAAGCAAATGTGCGGATGAAAAGCAGGAAGGCCATGGAAGGCGCGTTCAAAGTCACAGAAAGGGGCGCTTGAACCGGGAAAATCGTTGTCGCAAACTCACAGCTATTGAAAACAATAAAGGTCAGATGCATAGGCCAGAAGAGAAAAAAAAAAACATGTCTTACCCAATGCCGAATCCGAGGAGGAGACTGAACCCAACCGACTTGGCGACAGATGTGTCAACTTTGAGGGTGCTCAGCAGACCAAGTCCAACGACGATCAAACACCATCCAAACCACATCTGAGGGCGGTATTTCCCACTCTTTTTAATCGAAATTCCAGCCATGATGGAAGCAGGCGAGAGAGACGCAAGTCCTAAAATGAGAACACCGGAACGGATGGCAGAGGCCCCATGGCAGGCTTGGTAATAGACTGGCAAGAAATCTAAAATGGGGGGCTCTAATCAAAAATGTGAAAGACCAAAGGACGGACGGAAGGACTTACAGACTGTTCCGAGGGTAACGAGACCAACGAAGAATGTCTGTAAATAGCTAATGGACGGAGGTGAGGAAAGTTATCTACGGAGTAATCAAAGGATTATTCTTACCCGCTGATACTCGTTCGATTCGTCATGACACTAAATGGGATCTGGATTTCGAGGTCAACAATGATATTTCGCAAGACGAATAAAAGGAACTTACCAATGGATATGCAGCGACTTTTGCTTCGTAGACAAGGAACACCAAAAAACCGAAGAGTCCCAAAACCAAGGGGACCAGAACTTTTGCAGAATCCCAGGGTGCTTGTATGCCTCCCCAGGTGAGGGCAATGGTACATGCTGTTGTGCTGCCCATAATCAAGATATTTCCGCTATGGAAAGAAAAAAAAATTGAGAACACGATGATAAATACAAGGAAAGAAAACGTACATCCAATCCAACTTTCCAAGCTTTTCCTGGAATGTTCCTGGGGGCGTAGGGAGGTGCATGAATACTTGAACGACCAACGCCGCGAAACCGGCAATAGGGATGTTCAGGTCTGCATCACGGATCTGTGAGTTCAGTATTGAGGCGATAAAATGTAGTCACTCACAGAAAAGCCAGCGCCATGATCCCTGTGATGCAAGAGTTCCGCCAATAACAGGTCCGACAAAGCAAGCAGTGGCAAAGGCTCTGTGGAATGGAAGGTCAGATATACGCAACAGACCGCACTACTCGGAGTAGTAGCTCACAGTCCGAAAATACCGGAGTAAACACCACGCTCTTCCAGCGATGTTAAATCGGCAAGAATGATATACCCAATGCCCAAGATCCCTCCTCCTCCCAGACCTTGCACTGTTCTTCCAGCGATCAACATGCTCATATTCTTCGCTGCACCACCAATCGCGCTTCCTGCGCTGAACAACAAAAGAGAGAGGAGTGCTGCTGGTTTACGACCGAAGACTTCGGCAAGCCCACCGCTCAGAGGAAGGAATGCCGTTGAAGCCAAAGCGTAGGCGGAGCCAACCCAGACGAATTGGTCGGCATGCAGGGCATTGGCGATCGTTGGCAGTGCGGTTGATACTGCTGTTAATTCGAGTGCGTATAGCCAGAGGGTGATGCAGACCGAGAGGATGATGAGCCAGAAGTTAAGTCCTTTGGGTGGACGTGAAGAGGTGCGTTTTGGTGAATCACCATCCCCCGTCCTCGTGTCGGATACATCTGCGGAGGCTTCAGACATGGTGGTGGCAAAGAGGAAAGAATGAAGATATGATGAGGCGCCATATGGTTGATGGTTTGTCGAATAAAAATAAATAGCCTAGAGGTTCTCAACGTTAGAACAGGCTGTCGTGATGAAAATATGACATTGACTCCGCTCAGAATCTGATACTGCCGGGTTTAGAAAACAAAACTTACCTGATTTGGTCGAGATTTGTGCAATTGTTTGTCATATTTGTAGTTTTTGACCAGAAAGGTTCCCTAAGGTGCGGACGAAAAGGGAGTTGAAACGCCTGGCGAGACCGGAACAGATGGCTACCAGATATCATTGACTGAAAATTAAACATCTTCTCCACTCTAGGTGCATTGGTTGTGTTCTTGACGAAACCTTTATTCTTTTGAGCTTTCTGGATCTCTGTATTTACCTTGACCCGACCAGTAATGCGATAACTGGGGATCATTCGCCGAGGCGCGACATGACGACTGCTGAGGAGAGCTGAGGCCTTGAGGTCGCAAC
Source organism: Psilocybe tampanensis (assembly GCA_019904355.1). NCBI lineage: Eukaryota > Fungi > Basidiomycota > Agaricomycetes > Agaricales > Agrocybaceae > Psilocybe > Psilocybe tampanensis. The sequence goes on along the minus strand of JAHXRV010002638.1, from coordinate 26,505 downwards.
AGTAGTGCTGCATTGAATCTGCACACCTAGCAGTGCTCTGGCCATACATATTCTTGCGGGGGGTTCACCACATTCCCATCGAGTCCCCTTGGATGGCAATGGTCGGCGGTCGCTTCCATCCATGTCGGCGCATCTCTCAGACGACGGAAACTCCTGGGTCCTGCCTCATCGCATTACTTGTATCGGTGACGGGGAGAGGGAATACTTGATAATATGTTTGCGGTTTTGAGAAGATACGAGCTATGGTATGAATATCTTGAGTTTCAAAGCTGGTAAGGACAATGTCACAAAATGAAAAAACTCCTTTGCCGCAAGCGGCCGGAGGCCCGGACTTGATTGACCAGATTGTTGCCGGATTGAGTACTGAGTGATGAGCGCTGAGAGCTTGAGCATCGACGCAGCCAAGCCCGAGGCCTCAGCGCTCAGCGCTCAGCTGCGTTCAGCCGCTCGAGATGTGTTTCTGTAGTCCGACACCATCGTAAGAGTCGGTAACACAAAGCCTAACACCAATAAAAAAGCTGATACAGTACCTTAATACCTTACGATAATCCTAAACTACGCAGTCATGGAGTATCATGGAGTACACTCAGTAGAAATTTAGACCTGTATCTCTTCTAATAAGCTCCTGAAATATTTTCGTTTCTACCAGACTTGACAGTCGACATTGCCTTGGACTCAGCAAGAGGGACGCGGAACGGAAATGCTTGGCACGGCAATTTCGAGGCAAATAAAAGCCACGTGCTTTGTGACCACTCGTGTCCCGTTACAGAGTCAGTGAGTCACTCAGCACTCATTCTCCGACTCGACAACTCCCAACAACAGTCAACTCCTCGAGTCTACATAGTACGGCTCATGATAATCGTTGACGTTGATCTTTCTTGATATATCCAGACCTGACATGTACACACCCAATCTGAAAATCCAGACGAGTGCAGAGGTCGGCAAACTTCACTTTCACTGCCATTCAACAATTCCGATCTCATTCCAGTCTCTTGCGGTTCTATCAGCCATCAGGCACACGCTGTGCTGTGGGTACGTCTTCAAGCCTCAAGTTCCAAGCTTCCTTGAGGCATGTTGTCTCCCTCTAAGTGATTGCTTTGTTCCATAGGACCAGAAAGATAAATGTCTAAATTCCCTTGCATTCATCCAAACACCTTGTTTCCGATGAATAATTATGATTTTTCTATCTTGATGAACGAACTGGAAATCTGTGCTCAAGGCCGCTAATTTCCTTTTGCAACTCGCTTGCTATGTATATGCCGTCAATCCTTTGGCCCTGAGAATAAAGAGGGTTTGGCTGTGCATGTCTCAACCTCGACCCTCGCGGCGCATGCCATTGCTATATAACCTCGGAAAATGAGGCTCGTGCCCCCACCTCACCTCCCTCCTTTTCTCCCATTCCTGTTCTTCTTCGTATTTCTCTCTTTCTTGTCTTTTACCGACAAAGAAAATGAAGAGTACCCTTTCTTCTTTCGTCTCCTTATGTCTTCTCCTCTCTTCAACAGCCGATGCCCTGCTTCTCCCTTTCTCTCGTCGTGCATCTAATGGAGCCTCGTTGACCTCGCCGTTCTCGTCGTCGAGATACACCTTCGCCATAACCAATAGCACAGAAACCGAAGGGCTGAACAATGTGCAGGACGTCCGAGTTCGTTTGAGTCATTCCAGGGCCTTTGACTAAATCTCACTGCGCTTTTGAACAGTATATTACGAACATTACGATCAACGGAGTTGGTGAGTGCCAAAATCCTTCACCAAGCCATAACAAATCTAACGACAGTCTCAGAGGTCACAGTGGCCCTGGATACTGGTAGTACCGACCTATGGTGATTATTGACTTGAGCCTTTCTTCTCCAGACTTGTTCTAACCCTTCCCACAGGGTAATACCTCCTGGAGGAATTGGTGCCTTCAATGACACCGGGATTGCGATCGAGCTCCTCTATGGCGATGGAAGCTACGGAACGACTGGTACCATTGGCGTCGCCCCCTTTGAATTCGGCTCCTACAAAATCGAACGCCAGGCCTTCATGAATGCCGATCAATCTAACGTTGGGGGGCTGCAGGAGATCGGTGTATATGGTTTAATGGGTCTCAGCTTCGACTTTGTCACCGCTTCACCCATCAACCAGAAGATCAAATCTATCTATGGACCTGATGCTACGTGGGGCCGATCTGTCCTCAGAAATATATTCCAGCAAAACCCATCGGAACCCAATTTCATTGCCATCCATCTTTCGCGTTCTGATGATCTGGAAGACACAAGTGGCGGATCACTCACGATTGGAGAGTACGCATCCAAGTACGCGGATGTAGCGAGCAAACCCAAACTACCTCAACATCCCAAAGGAGGCGATCGTTGGACAACTTTGCTGGAAGGGCTCTACGTCGATGGTACCGCTGTCAACGTCATTTCGACCATCGCTGGCGTCCCAGCTGGCCAGTCCCAAGCTCTCCTTGATACAGGCGACCCGCATGGGATCTTCCCAGTGGCTATGTATGATGCTATCTATTCGAAAATTCCTGGTGCGGCTCTGTTGAACGATGGCAATGACCGAGCATGGATCATTCCTTGTAACACTACCAGTCATGTCGAGGTCGCATTCGGGTGAGTTTCATTTCCAGTGATTTCATCTTCTTGGAGTAAAAATTAACAACTATTGATTTTTTTTTCTATGTAGTGGTGAAAAATATCCTATCCACCCTCTTGATCTGAGCACGATCAGCGATCCTTTCACGATTGATGGCAAGAGTTATGTTGCTTGTGTTGCGGCCTTCAAGGGAGCTGATAATTGGGGTGGTGGTGATTATGATGTCTCACTTGGGGACAGCTTCTTGCGAAACGTCTACACTGTGTAAGTGATCTCATTGGTTTCTCAAGCTTCCATTCTTATCCTGTCTCTGTTTTCCTCTAGCTTCGATTTCGGCGACACCCTGCCAGACGGTACAACAGGCGAACCATACATGCAACTGCTGTCTTCAGTCGATCCGGCAAAGGCTATCACCGACGTATCCACCATTCGAGGAAAGACGATGTCCAATCTTCCACCTGAGATGGACCCTCAAGCCCTCGTTGCGATCTTGAACGGTGGAAGCAACGGTCCTACACAAACCGACGGCATCATATCCCCAACCACCAGCGGATTCGACACTCCAGGTGCCACGACAACCTCCAGCTCCAGTGATCTCTCGTCCAACAATGACAAACCCAAGAACTTCGACGTTAATGTGGCTCAATCCGGACCTGATAACGCGACGACGATCACTGTTGACGAGTCGACGGTGAAGAAGTATGGGCTGATCATCATCTGCCTTTTGGGCGCCAACATCGTCATTGGCCTTGTTCTTATCGTCTTTGGATTCCTTGGATGTATCCGACGCGGTTCTTCCTCGAGAAAATCCCGAAATACTGGACCTCCTGTCTACGCCCCCGTGAAAAATGAGGAGGGTTACTCTGACATGCCAAAACTTGGATATACACACTGAGCGTTTGATTAGCCCCTTCTTATAACTGCATTACACAACCACGACCCTCGAATCCCATGCATATAAACTTCTGCACCACAAAGGCCGGCACACTGGCATTCGTCGTAGTATTCTTTGGACATGACATTTAATGGACATCTTTATTTATAATCTGGACAATATTCACTAGTCTCATAGCTTTGCTGCATTGTTATCATTAAGTAGTCCTTTCATGCGTAGTAGTATCATGAGATTATGAGCTTTTTTGAGACCTTTGGGTCGAACTACCGCCTGTGTGACCAACTGCGTGATCAATGTTGCCGTATATGTTTTGTTGTTCCTTATTTGGAAAATGTTTCCTTCTTTGACCCAGCTCGAACCAACTTCAATGCTTTCTTCACCACCAATATCCAGGTCAGCGTCACTTCAAGAAGAAGACCCGATGTATTGGAACATTTCCAAAATCTTAATTCAAACCTCCTGACAATCCGCGACAAATTGAGAAAATCGGCCAGTCATACACCACAGCTTCCTTCAGTGTGTTTTTCCTCTGCCAACAAAGGCTCCAGACATTGGGATAGAGAAACGATAAAGCCATGATAGCTATAGCTCGACGAATTCTGCTATTCGTATCCTCCACCCTCGTCCACGGTCAAGAGAACAACAAGTCATGGACTAGCGTGCCATCGAATCAGCTTTTGGGGTGGAGGGAGTTCGATTAGCTTAAGCGCCACTAGTCGATACTTGCTGTCGCCGGTCGGGAGGAAGAACATTACCTGGCCCTGGAAGGTCTCCGTCTTTGAACGTTGAGCCCTCAAAAGCTTCAGGCCTTCAATCGGTTGCTCATTGCTTTTACTTTGGGAAACATTATTATTTCCCTTCACTGGAGGATGCTTCTTTTTTCCTTTCGGGTCTTACCAACAAAAGGGTGTTCTTCCGTTGACATACATTTCAGAGCTCAATGTAGCAACTCCGAGGTTTTCCACCTTTTCAACTGGCTAATGAGTTCGACTCAATTCCCAAACAGAGGCACGCTCGATCTAAGTGTAATATGATGGCAAGGTAAGAGTATTTCCACGTTCGTTCTGTTTGATTTTATGCTCATGGTTGAATATGTTTGAAGCATCCCAGGTTACTGGGGATATTTCGTGAATCGGGTATTCAATTGACAAGTTTGTGCAATTACGACCTATCGCCGACATCCAAGCGCGTTTTTAACATCGCCCCGGAAAGAAGAACACGTTCTTTGGACTACTAACCTTGGTATGGTCAGCTTACATGTCGAAAACCTTCTTCTGTTCTCAAGTCTAACGAACTGGCTTCCTAGTCCCCGCACAATACCCTGTCATCCGATGGTTGTTTCATCAACTCTCAAGACGGGAGGAAATTCTATAAAATCTGGCTCTACTCGCTTGCATTTTATCTCCGCGACGCGATTTTGAGCTTCGTTACTCGTACTTCCCCCAAAAACTAAACTCTCATCGGAGTGAGATTTTGGATATGCTTTTCAAGTTCAACGCCTTTGCTTGCTTTGTCGTGGTCCTCAGGTTGTTCACGGGTTTCGTCGCTGCTGCTGCAGATGCTAGCAGCACGCCCAGCAACACCGTCTACATCATTTCCAACGCAGAAACCCCTTCATTGCACTTGCCTGGATTGACGCCTGTCGGCGCAGATCGAGCGGAATGTTGTCTTCCCTCAGTGAGCTTTCTTCTATCTTTTCATTGTTTTCTTAAAGATTGGGTACTCATCGTTTTCACCTACACGTACCAGCTCTTTGAACCGTTGGATATTGGTCTCATTCTTACTTGTCCCTTTGACAAGGACTCTGGTCTTTGTAGAGAAACCGTCGAAACGGCCACCCCGACCGCTGATGCCCTGGGACTTGACATTAACACAAAATGGTTCGCTACCCTATCCTCGTTCATTGGCGACTGACTCATTGCTCATTCTTTCTAGTGGTGCTGGAGAAGAATCGAACGACGATTGCCTGTCTAACACCATCAGCAAATTCGCGAAGAACAGCACACAGAGCATTCTTATAGTCTGGGTACATTTATTGGTCTTTTTTTATATTATCTTATCTCACAACGATGTATCTTTTTCAGGACATCCTTGATTTAGACAGCCTCTTTGAGAACCTGGACATCGATGATAGCACTGAAGGTGATAATGATGACGGTGACGACGATGACGATACACCGCAGTAAGTCTATTTTGCAAACTTTTTTGTTTTGTTTCGCATTCTCATTGTAATTTCTACCCTTTCATAGCTTCGATCTCCTCACTACTATCGTCAAACACAAGGTTACAAGCATCACTTCACAAGGTTGTGCAGGACTCGACGGCCAAGCACCCGGAACCTACAGGCGCCGCTCGCTCGCTCGTGCCCTCAAGACAAGCCGGGCCTTGAAGCAAGGTCGAACACCTCGAATCAACTCACGTATTAATATGGCTGGCAGGCTCGCCTGAGTCACTGTCTCGCCATGTCATAACATCTTGCCTCGGAAGTTTCTGAAAGCCTGACAAACTAATTTGTCGTCCGTTCTTTCTTCTCGGATCTATTTTCTATTCTCCTTTCTTTTCCTTTTTTTCGTCAAAATATTACTGCTTGGCGTGAACGGCTTTCCGATCATTTCATGCTCGATAGCACCCGTCGCTCTTTTTTTTTTTTTTCCTTTTTCTTGACTCTCGGACACATATTGTAAATTGACAATGGCCTTTATATAATAGACCTTGAGCGTGTTGCTGAGTCGATGATCGATGATCCTTTACATAACATCATGGTCCACGTCGTACATTCAAAAGATACTGCAATCGAAAAATTCCTGCCTCGAGGTTATTCAATGGTGGATCAGCGGTCGAAATATGATGAACCAAGTAATGGGGCCCAGGGTGAGAACAACGATCGACCCCATGGCAAATTTCATTGCGAGGGATTCTTGCACCAAGATATAGGTCAGGACGGATATGATGAGGGCAAGAATTCCAGTGTAAAATGTTATCACCCCTAGAGGGATATTTTTTTATTTAACGAGGTCATCAAAGGTTATGTGAATGAAAAAAGAAAAAATACTGACAGTGATAGAGCATCCACTTCCATTCCTTACTTGCACCATATTTGATGAGAAGTTTGTTTTCGTTGGTTGTTTCTGTCATACCAGGATTAGGTTGCTTGAAAACTCTGCAAGACGCTTTGAATCCTATTTCTCCGAGGTTGTCGATGAGGATGAACGAGCTGATCGTTGCGCTGATGTTTAGTAATAAGGCAGCGTAGCAGGAGCCTATAATAAATGCTTTGGGACCGCCATCCAAGTGGATATTCGGATTATAGGAAGAATCTGCCTTGAAGAATATGAGGAGCTGAGCGGCAACTGCGGCCAGAAGACCTGACTAGCGGATACACGTCAGAATTTAGATACGAGGAACCGGATTGTGGAACTTACGACTACTGCACCGCTTTGGCAAGTCCATTGCCAACCCTCTCGGACGGCCTTGACGGTCTCGGGTAGAGTGTCTAATGCAACAATATGAGCTCCTGGGGTGATGAATCAAGAAGAAATTCTTTTTACAATCCAAATTGGATGCTCCGTCGGGGTATATACAGAAGACTGGGATGACTGATGATTAAATGGGACAGTTGAAAATAAGTTGGATTTCTTACAAGGTTTTGGTCTTTGTGCTTAGACAAATTAGAATCAATGGTATAGCTGGCGTTCATACACGGTGAGAACACCTACGCGGTTCTGGTCCCACTGGGGTTTGCACAGATAAGTTGGGACATCAAAATCAAATGGCTATAAAGCTTACAGCTGGAAGCAGGATAGCGACTGCTGGGGGGATATGCTTCGCGGGGTGAGGGTTTATACACACGAATACTTTCTGAAAGAAACTTACGAGGATGAGACTGTATCAAAGGCTCGGGGACTGAAGCTGAAGGTTGGTGTTGAAACGCTGCATACGTATCTTGGAAATGTGCTTAGATTACATCTGCGGATGAGACAGTGACTACCCTACCAACTGATGTTCGTCCAGACGTGATCCGTGGCTCGGGAAAGTGAGGTGTGGAACCTGCAGTTGGTCATGGACATTATTGCGCTGTATAAAGGAAGGCTGTATTTTGAGTCACCTGAATGTAAAGGGAAAGCTTTGTCAGAATATAAAATGAAGTTTAGTCCATGAACAGTACCTGTGCGCTCCATAGAGTGCTAATGGTATGAATTGTAGAGACGACATCATGGCTGTCATTGACCGTCGTGTTTTTAATGTTTGATGCCTCGAGGAAGTATGTTTGCTGAGGATCTTATCTTATCTGTTGCGTGACATGTGACAGGATTTATCTTTCCTGGGCCCGCGTCTCCTCATCCTCGTTCCACCACCGACTTGATGCCCCCTCGCTCCGCCTTGGCTTCAAAAGGTTCTTTCGGTCCCCCAAATGACAGTGCAACATACAGAGATCTTCTTCTTTTTGAAGAAAGACTCAAAACAAATGCCGCCAGCCTACAACGCCGCAAATCAAGATATCAACGTCCGTCATATTACACCCTTCTCTCTCCCAAACTAACCTTAATTTATTCCAGTATTTCTTTTTCAACTGCTCTTGGTCATAGCATTTCTGCTTTCAGAGGTCATACTACCACCCCATATATCACTATTATCAATACCCTACAAGCTTGCCTTACAATATTTCTTACCGCACATCTATACACCTCAAACAGAGGTAACATTGCATCCTTTCTTTGCAAGTGGCCTTCTCTTCGTGAGTGTCACTACGCTTGTGCTTTTCTTCGCCAGTGGGATGTACTCGGAGAAGATTGCATATGCAAATAAGTGAGCATCGCGTCGAACCCAGGGTCTAGTGTTTCTTGCAAAGCTTACATTTCTGTCAAGATATGTCCCTCACGCGAACCGCTCTCTCCGTTCCTTTAACATGCTCTTGAACGTCCGGAAACCACCTCTACGCTCAAAATTTTATTGGAATCCTCTTACCTTCTTCTTCCCCCGGCCCAACGAACCCTCCGTTGGGGCTCAACCCTCTTCTTCTTCTCGGTCCTCATCGCCAAATCCTGGGACCCGAGCACGATCTTCATCTACCACCAGACCCATTCACACCATTCCGCCCGCCACAAACCCTCGCGGAGAACTCATTTTCTCTTCCCGAGTGGATAAGAACTTCCGTGAATCTTACGAACGATACCGCGCGGCTTTCGAAAGACGGAGAGAGGAAAAAGAATACGCGGAACGGCGGAAGACCTGGTATGGGAAGTTGATGTTCTGGGATCGCCCACCGACTCCTCTCCCAGCAGCCGCCGGTGGTCTGACTCTCGGGCCTGCTCCTCCGTCACGCACGGGTTCGAGTGCTTCGTCTCGAGGCAGACTTTCGAGAAGTGGGACACCTCCGAGTAACGCTGCTGGAGGGATCATGATGAAACAACGGGATCGCAGTGGTTCACCCATGCGACGCGTTTCGACTCCCAAGGAGAAAGGATTGCGGAGAGACCGTGATTCGATGAATGAGTTGGATATGAGGACTGTGGTTCTGGAGCGGAGCATGGTCGGTCAATCGGGAGGTCCTAGTCAGCCTTTAGACACGCCGTCTGGTTTGTAACACTATTTCTATTTCGTGTCTGTCGAAATTTGCATTTCGGTATCCTGATATCCTTTTTGCTGCCAGAACATACCCTAATTTATTAAGGATTCAGGAAGTCACGAAATCATTCTAGGAAAGAAAGCCGCTGGGGACTTGATCGCGATAGAATAACGTTTACCTACGTACCCCAAAGTCTTTTTCTTCCTTTGTGCAAAAAGCAGTCGAAGAAGGGTCTCAAAGCCATTGTCTGGATCATCAAAGTTTATCACCTTTCGCAAGTTTACCCTGAAAACATTAAATGATCGTGAATGAAAATAAACATCCTCCTGAAAATATTTCCTGTGGTGTAGTGACGATGCAAAATTTAAGTAGCAAAGAGATGAACTTTTTTTATTGGTATGGTATACATGAAATGACAGACCAATCCTTGAATTTTTGTGCAGAATAAGTGATGTGTGGTATATACAGTATATATGGATACAAATGCAAATTTTTGCTGGCGCTAGACTTTTGGTGCAAGTGTTACGACTCGTCATCGTAAAACTCGAGGCTCGAACTAGCAGGTCGAGTAGACCCTATACCCTTTAGAGGCACTGGCTGTACCAAGCATTGCTGTAGGTGCAGGTGGATCCAGAGGCGCAGACAGTAGGTCCAGTGTAGCCAGTGCCACCGCTAGAAAAGGAAGGATAGGTCAGGTCATGCAAAAAAGTAATCAGGTCGCGAAGAATTGCTTACCATTGACCCCATTTGGTCTGGGTAGCTCCAGGAGCGCTGGCAGTGGTGGTAGGTTGGTTGGGGACGCTGGTGCTTCCAGGAGCAGAGGTCGAGGGCTTGACCGAAGTGGTAGTAGAACCAGTGGATCCGGATGAGCCGGCGGGGGTGCCAGTGTAGGTGGTGCCGATGTCGCCGACCTTGATGTTAGAGTAGATGACGGAAGCGTCGGCGTTGTTGGTCTCGACATCAGAAGGAGCTCCGGAGGTGATGGGGCAGCTTCCACGGGCGGCACCGGGCTTGGTGGAGTCGGTGGGGTAGGTAGAGTCGAGCCAGAGCATGTTCACGTTGTGGTCGTCCCAGACGCTGAGAGCCAGGACCATTCCGTTGCGGAGACCAGCCTCCATGCCGGCCATGCCACCCTTGGCCGTGAAGCTGTCGGTGTCACCGAAGGCGGCCTTCTGAGCTGTGCAGTAGTCGGTGGTGATAGAGTCGTAGGCGGGCATTCCGGCGATTTGGCTCTTGGAGTTCTGGATGACTTTGCCGTCCTGGATGTAGAGGCGGCGGATCTCCTTGAGGTGGCCGTTCGAAGTGCCGTCGTTGGTGATGAACTGGGTGACGACGGTGAACTTCCTCTTGGTGTCGATGGTCATGCCAGGACCGTAGAATGTGTGGTCGCCCTGGCGGTAAGAGTTGAAGTCGCAACCGTCGGGATCGCACACACCGCCGTAACGATCGGTTGGGGTGTTGCACTCGGTTCCAGAGCAACGGTAGGGGCCGGTCATGGTGCAAGGATGAGGGGTGTAGGCGGTAGAGATGGAGTTGGCCTCCCAGAGATCCATTTCGTTGCAGCAGGTTCCGTATTTGCCATTTCCACCGTTGGCGTCGTTGGGAGATGGGACCCAGCCTTCGGCGTTAGCCTAGAAAATCCTCAGAAATCAGATCTTTAAACATTAAAAAAAATGTGAATAAAAACATACCTCGCCGTTGATCCATTTCATGTCTTTGGGGCATTGAGAGTCGCAGTAACCGGTTCCGTATTTGGCACCAGCCTTGTTGGTGGGGTACTTGGACATACCACCATCGGCGTCCATCTCGGAGAAGTAGACAGCACCGTTGAGACCGCAAGGAAGGTTGGAGACGTCGACGTCGAAGGTGAATTCCTGGTTGAGGACCTTGAACATCTCGTATTTGGTCTCGCTGGACATGAGGTAGACACGGGCACCAATGTTCTTGTTGCCGTTGTTGTTGGTGACGAACTTCATGGTGAGGGCGTTTCCGCTGACAGAGATACCGTAGGTGCCAGAGTAGTCAGCACCGTCGATAGCGCAGTTGGCGGCACAGGACTTGTTGTCGGCGCAGACGGTGCTGTTCCAGGTGTTGCCGGTGTAGCAGTTGGTGTAGCCATCCTTGATGTGGGTCCAGCGCCAGTTGGAGTCCAAGACGATCTGACCGGCCGAAACGGTTGAGCAACCAGAGCTAGTGCAGCGTTGGAAAGGGAGTGAGGGATGGGTTTCCGTCTTGTATGTGCCGACAAGTTGGCCCAATGCCATAGAGGCGCAGGTGAGAGCGATGAGAGCGGATTTTGGGAACATGGTGAAGGTGGAACTGCCAGTCGAGTTGAGAGAACGAAATGGTAAAGAAAATGAGTGTTGAGGGACATCTTTTATAGCTGAACGACGCGGAAAAAAACCGGTAGAAAAGAAATTATGTCGCCTAACGCAAAGCGACCATTAGGAGAGTGAAGAGACCGGACCATTGAGAGAACGCTAGCCCCAAGTCGGGGCCATGTTGGGAATGAGAGAGTCCGTCCATACCAAGGTCGAAATTCAAAATCGTCGTCGAACCTTGGCATTCACAAGCTTTTGACCACGGTGGCAATTGTGGGAAAGAATGCCTAATTTTCTGCTTGCGGAAGTCTGTGGAAGCTTTTGCAGGTCACGGACATAAAAATTATTGAAGCCGAGGCGCCAAATCGAAGTCAAAATCGAAATGAGAACCTGTGAGGACTCTCCCGGAGTATATCCTCAGAATCAACCGAGATATAGGCGCGAGAAACAAATGGCTGACAGGCTTTTGGCCTTTGGAGCACGTCGAAGGCATTGCACTGTGCCGGTGAGTCGAGCTGCCAGAGCGAAATCTGTAAGTCTATTGAATAGGTTGTGGTAGAAACGGGTGAACCTACATCGTTTGGTGAACAATATAATCAACTCAATGTCGCGAGTCGTATACAGTTAGACCCAAAACGCGCGTGGCGATACCCCCTGGTTACTTCTGATGACGAGACGCAGACCCTGCGGAGCCTTGCGCCGTGCGGAGGCGGAGACTCATAGTTGATGTCCCCAGATGCCCCATGTTAGGCCCATCTTCCATATATTTCCCCGCATCGCAGATCAGCCGAAATTTGAAATATAGGGTCCTGTACGAGCCCTGGACAGTCACCAGGTGCGTATATGGAGAACGAAAACATGGCCATATGGCTTGCCATGCATGGATGGATGTCGATCTTATCGTGGTCGACTTCCATAGACGCGTTATGACCTGACGAGTCCTCCGATGATGCTGATGGTTGTGTATATTGTGCAGAGAAAAGTCCGAAGGAAGCGAGATAGAGCCGGCGGAGCCTCCAGTCAGAGGAGTTGCGACTTGGCACACGAAAAGGCGAAGGAGAGTGGTACATCGACACAATCTTGGAGACGAGGTGTCTTTGAGAAGCAGACCGAATATACAGCGATGAAATGCGCACCTTTATCTCAGAAAGTCTTAGCCCAATGCCTTGGCCAGTGTCGACGGCGCCAGAGAACTTATAGGGGGCGAGGGGTAACAACGGGTTTGTTGGTGGCCAATTTGGTGATGATGAGTTGTATCTGGTGAGGTCATTGGACGAAGAGGCAAGTACACATATGACACGCGCGTCCCTGTAAGACGAGGAGTGTAAACATTGAGAAAACGAGGGGGGGAAAAGCCATACTGACCTTCCTGTGGCAAAAGGATTGGTGGGTGGTCGGAAAAGCAAGACTGGACTTGAATAAACGTTTATAAAGCGAGCTATTCTTAGAAGCAGGCTTATTCTTCGGCATAAAAAGAATTTCTGGGTATTATTTTTAGGGCATTCTTACGCATGTGAGCAGGGCAATTGAATGCTTTTGAATTGTGTCGATGTATCATTCAAATCCAATGGCGAGTGGAGGAAACATAATAAAAGTTTTAAAAGTTTAAATTTGCTGAGGTCTCGTCAATACGCTCGGGGAATTTAAAGTCCGCAATGCCGAATGACGTAAGCATTTTTGGTTCTATGTTTTTCCAACGTCAACTCTCCAACAATGGCTCAGCGCTAGTCTTCACCTTCAAATCTTCAATACAAAATTCAACTAATTCTCTGCTCAGCCTTATACTGCCGTTCTTGCTCATCACGACATCAACCAGCTCACTCTTTTCTGATTCGACGCAATCAAACTTTTCTTTGGACTGACCATTTGCCTCGAGAACGTCAAGAAACAGTTGCAACCCAACTTCCAATACAAATGGCGGTCATAATCTCTTCTTACTATTCCAATTCTCCTTGAATACCCTTGACTGAATCTGGTCTAGTAGTCTGGGGCTTGCTTTGGGTTTGGACATATGAAAGAGGTCAAAAAATATTGATGCTTCCCGCCCAGGTTCGACGTTATTTAGTGTACCGCCCATCTCGTATCAAGATTCCGCTCCACCAGTGGTAACTTGTGTGCCCCCTACCAAAGGTCAAACGAAAGCCAATTGCAGGTTGACATCTTGGCGCTTGAAGCTAGAAGGTTCGTGCCTATTATTTATTTCTACATCTTTGTTCTATCAGAATCTAAAGCTTTTTTACTCCCCAAGAAGATTTGTATCTTTCCCCTTTCGCTTCGACCATCATCTATCAGTCTTCTATGTCTGAGCAGATATCATAGAGTTTTCCGAGTTTCGCGCACCTCTGGTATCTGCTAGTATGTCTGTGTAATTCCTGTCCATTCATTTTATTGTACTCAATTGAGATACACTAAAACTTCCTCAGATGATGGAACTTTGATGGAAGGCCCCGACCTGTGTCTTCGTGACGTAGAACAGCGAACAGTGGCTCTGTCCGGGGCTGCAACTCTGTGCCAGTCTCCGCTGATTTCGATTCTTTTCATAGCCATACAGAGCGTCAAAGCTCTTTCAATCAAAGCCTTTTTCGACACGATACCTTATCGGAGCCATGCTACACTGTACTGTACGTGTTGTCTAAGAGTGAGAGGCTGTATGCCACATTCCGCAGTTCTACTCGTCAGCGTCACTTAGCTTGAGAGTATGAGTGAATCCCTCGCGTTGATGATTCACTCCCTCAGTCCAATCCGCCACCTTGCTGAGTCCCCTCCCATTCTCCCCGTATTGGATATCATTATCGAAACCCAGATCGAGAATATCAGGTTCGATGCAAAGAATCTGGAAGATTATTCCAAGTCAACTGGAATTGGAATTGCAGCCCCAGAATCCGTGGACTTGCTACCTACTATAGTAAGCGGCTTCTCGATCCGCTCGACTCGATTCACCAGGCAAATAAAGAAGTCCTTCCCGGGAGTTCTTATCAACTCACGTACGACAAGTCTCACGAGAGACTCAATTGGAATGCGAAAGCCGTCGAATAAATAGCGGTGGAGTGACGACCATATGCCATGGATAGTATTAGAGACAAGGTAAAGACAAGCAAGAATCACCTTGGATAATACGTTACGTTTGCCACTCACATGCCTCGGAACAACTTTCGTCAGACGGACGAGGGTGAATCGAAAGGTTTTTCGAATTTTTCGTTAAATATGTACGGTAACTTTGTGTCCCAACATGGCGAGGAATCTGAACCTGAAGGCCTGACGCTTTACTGGGCCTGAAGTCTGGGGTTTCATCTGAGGCTCTGAGCTATGCCTACGCCAGTTACTAGTTACTAGTCAGTGGCTACCGTTTCAATGACCTAATTGTGCGATATGAAATGACCTCAGGGCTGGGCTGTCTGTTACGTGCATGAACCGAGGTGCGTCCATTTGCATTGGCATGGTGCTCTCACTCTGCTGTGCTCTGGATCCTTCTTTATCTTCAAATTTTGGCTCCGAAGAATATAAGTTTAATCTGAAGCAGTTCCAAGGCAGTTCCAGAACATGTTTATACGCCCTGTCAACCTCCCCAGTCCGGGAAGCAAATGGAGAGCTTGAGTGGGCGGGTATAGCAACAACTTGTGAAACTGTCATATAGAGAACATTTATTGAGATTTGTCGTCGTTGTCAATAAAAATTGGAGACATGCCTTCAGGGTCGGTATACGGGTCATCATGATGTGATCAGTAGTGTGTGGTAAAGGCGCTCGGCGTCAATGTGTCCAATGCTGCTTTGGGGAGGTTATTCAGGATCCGACGCGACACAGAACTGCATCTCAAACAAGAACCACAACTTTGGCCAAATGTTCTCGGGAGAAAGAGCTGATGCAGGTGAGCCTATTTTGCATAAGAACTTAACCCAAGATACACGAGGAGGTAATGGCTCGCCTATTTAATCTTTGGACACGCCGACTCCCGTTCTTCTGCTTCGGATTGCCCGATCTTGATATATAAGGCGCTGGACGGTATAAGGAGCATCTGTGGCACCTGCTGCTCTAATGTCGGACACCAGTGGGTCCTTGACGATGGCTCAGGATGGCTCGCTCACCCCTCTTCAACAAAATCTCGAAAGCGAAAAACAGCCAAACGGCGTTGTCTGTATGACAGGTTGTAATCAGGAAGCTGGAGCAACATATGACACCGGAAAGGTCGCTTGGTCGACAGTCGCTGGAGCGTACGATTTTTTCATTTAACATGCTCGGTTTCGTGGCTCAGACCTACCTTGCTAACCTAGCTTTTACTCAGATGGATGACTCAATTCTGCACTTATGGGTATCTCGAGCATTTCAATGACTTTTCGGGGTTTCCTCAATCCCTTTCAGTTACGTTTCGGCGTTTGGTGTCTATCAGGACTATTACAGTCGAGATTTCTTGAGCGATGAAACTCCTTCCGACATTAGGTGAGAGAAAGTTTTATGCTTGCCCCAGAAGCAGAAATACAGCTAAACTCCGTTCTGCTTTCCAAAGCTGGATCGGAAGCACCCAATTGTTCCTCCAGTACGCGGCTGGGATATTTGTTGGTCGAGCATTTGACGCCGGATTCTTGTGGGTCTGCTGTCCTGCGTCACGTCGGACGGTCCTTGAATCTGCCTTTCTGTCTCTTTTTTTCAGTCATCATATGATCGCGTTAGGCACAGCTCTCCAAATTACCTCCATGTTCATGCTATCTTTGGCGCGGAAGCATCACTACTATGAGGTATGTTTCATAATCCATAATGCGACAGCTAAAATTATTGTTCATCTTCGACATAACGTCTGTAGGTATTCTTAGCACAAGGCCTCGGAATGGGGTTAGGACAGGCACTCCTTTTCCTTCCGTCGCTGACAGTTCTCGGACAACACTTCAAACGTCGCCGTGCACTGGCCATGGGAATATCCGTTTCGGTAAGTGAATTCTTCTCGGCCTCATGGCCGTAGCCCGAAATTCACCACGGGAATCACTGTGCCGGTAGGGTGCCTCCGTTGGAGGAATCGCGTGGCCCATTCTACTCAACGGACTTAGCCAAAAGACGACATTTGCAAACGCTATCCGGATTACTGCAGCATTGAATGGGGCCATGCTTTTGGCCTCCAATTTTTTGATGAAGACACAGTCAATGCACCAAAATCTCGTTACACACAAACCTAAGCTCGGCGTTATTTTCAAAGATTGTACATATCTGGTGTCGGTCGCATCGTAAGCGTGTCTTTGTTCGCTGTTGAAGTTTTCTATGCGATCGCTTTACGGGATCTTGTTTGTCACAGAGCCTTTTGTATTAACGTGGGCCTCTTCTTCCCGTGTACGTAGTGGGGTTTCGGACTCGGATGTGTACTTGGATGATACTAATTTTCGTCGTTGTAGATTTCTATCTTCAAACGTTTGCCCTTCATCTTGGAATTGAAAAGAGCCTAGCCTTTTACTCGGCGAGTTTTTCTCTTTCTCGTATGCCTGGTTCCAAAATAATCATGTGCAAACTCGATTATAGATTGCTATTCTCAATGCAGGAGGCTTTTTCGGGCGCATACTGCCCAATTTTTTTGCTGATAAGATCGGACCGTACAACATGCTCGTTCCGTGTTTGGTTATCACATCGGCACTGGCATTCGCCATGTTCGGGCTATCAAACTCTGCGGGAGTCGCGATTTTCGCTTTGTGTTATGGATTCTGGTCTGGTTCTTGTAAGTCCTTTCAGGATTTGTCGTATGAAAATTAGTAACATAATCAATTTAGATGTTTCTCTCATTCCTTCCTTACTCGCTCAGTTGAGCAATCATCCTGGCGAACACGGGTGCGATGAGTTTACAACTGCATTGAATTCCCCTATTCGCGTCTGCTAACTGTCGGTTAGAACGAGGATGGGGACGGCCTTTTCAATTGTCGGTGTATCTGTTCTCATCGGCACTCCGATAGAGGGAGGTCTATTGCGAACACACGACGGGGATTTCCTATGGGCGAGGGCCATTGTATTTTGCGGAGTACGTGATTTTCTTTGAAGGAGATGTCGGTGAAATTTCTGATGGTGGGTTTAAGAGCATGGTCTTTCTCGGAGCAGCTGGTATGGCCGTTTCTCGCTTCCTGTTTGTTTCTCAGAGACGAGGCGGGGAGAAGGGAAGGTGGGTTTGAAAGGTGACCTTGGGGACAGTGGGAAGTGCCAGTGAGGCGATTTTGATCGCAAAAAATGCTTCCAGTCTCTTACTTACAACTTACTTTATCTTGCTAGTCAATTCATTCTTGTATAGTATGATTTATTGTGTCCATAGTCAACTTTTCGATACTTCTTGTGTTCAGCGTCCATATCAGATAAGATAAATCGTTGATCCATTGATCTAACTTCGGCGTTACTTGCTGTAAGCCTGATTTGATCAATCTTCTACTAACTGGACGTTCATTTCGAAACTTGCCAACTTGCAACGTAACCCTGATAAACGTCGACACTTTTCGGTTACCTCTAAATTCTAAAATCTATCCACTTTATCTTGGGCCCTTCAATATACGACATGCCTCATAGCCATCATTCGCATTCTGGTCAATTCTGCAAACACGCTTCCGGCCGATTGGAGGATGTTGTTAGAGAAGCCATCCGCCAACGTTTTCAAGTCTACGGGTTGACCGAGCATGTTCCACGTTACAGAGAGGTTGACTTATACCCGGAAGAGGTATTCGAATCTCCTTTTGATTTGATCAATACCGACTGATGGTGTAATAGAAACATATGTCTCTGGATTCCCTATCAACTCAATTTTCTGACTTCTTGGATGAAGCACACCGTCTCCAATCGGCATATGCATCTAAAATCTCAATTCTAGTGGGTTTGGAGACGGAATTCATCACAGAACTAGACCTCAGCAATCTTCAAAACCTCCTTGGAGAGTTAGGAAACCGTGTCGAATACCTCGTCGGATCTATTCATCATGTCAACGGAATCCCGATCGACTTTGATTATCCTACCTATCAGCGCGCACTCGCAAGCTTTTCGAAGAGCCCGGTTGAAGACAACCAAGAAACTTTCCTTTTAGCATATTTTGACGCACAATTCGAGCTTTTCCGACGCTTCAAACCCGAGATCATTGGCCATTTTGACCTCTGCCGGCTCTATACACCATCTCTTCGACTCGCTGACTATCCCCGCGTCTTCGAAAAGGTTGAGCGGAATATCCGTTTCGCCGTTGAATATGGTGCCCTGTTTGAAATCAATGCTGCAGCTTTCAGAAAGGAATGGACAACTGCGTACCCCGCGGAGGATGTCGTAGAGGCGAGTTTAGAGCTCTTCCTGACCCACTTGGATTAAAGTTGACAAACGACTGTCCCCTTCAGGTCATTCTCAGTCATGGTGGACATTTTGCGTTGTCCGATGATAGCCATGGGCCGCACGCTGTCGGGCTGAATTACCACCGCCTGCCAAAGTACTTGCAATCCGTGGGTATATCCGAGCTCTGGTATCTGGAAAGAACAGACTTGCCGAATAGTGCCGGACGTTTTAGTCGTCCTGTCAAACTTGACGAAGAGTGGTTAGACCATGATTTTTGGCGTCAAAAATCAACGTGATAGTTCGGTTTCGTTGACACCTTCGCGGCGCATTGTCGAAGAACTCGTTCTGTGCTCCAAGAGCTCCAACGGATCACATTATACGTATACACCGATGCAAGGAGACGAATTCGGGTCCTAAGTTATGCAACTAGTCGCTATACTACCCTGCCTCCGCCCCCGGTTCATCCATTCTCTTGACGTATTCTGTCATTCGCTCACTTTCCCCCCGGAATCGAAAAGACGATGATCATGATGATGATGACATGTTAAATGCGGTGTGATTTCCATCATTTTCCTGTGTTCCTTCCATCTTCTAGCTTCTGACAGGCAATTGTATATGTTTTATGTTACCACCTAAACCCGAGTCTATGTTTTTTGGCCATCGGATCTGGAACCAATGTGGATAACTGAATCCAGACAAGATATTTCAGAAGTCGAGCATCCCTTTCTATGTCCGTGGTAGAGGTTATGTTGATTGTTTCTCAGATCTCTGCGCTTGTCATCTCGTCAAAGTGGAAATTACCAAGATGCCATTATGTTGTTATGACCAATCTGCGGAGGGAATCTCGATCGGAGTTGATGCCATGTGCAAACCGACGGTACAGTCGGCCAACCAAAAAGCTCATTCCACCTTTACTCGGAATCCATGAGGCTACCAAACGTTGATCTATTTTTAAAACTTTGTCGGGGAAGTTGGACGCTCCAGCGACGTTTGTCACCCTGCTACCGACGAATAACGGGAGGGCTTCATTCTTCACCAAGCATTCTGACTTGACTGTTATCCACATGGTCCAATAATGGATCATGACGACATGTACACATTCATTTTTAATTATGAGTTTCCCCGGGCATTGAAAACATACAAACCCTTCAAGCGATGTTATCTCAGGGTGACTACAATAAGTAATTTAACCTCATCTCTGCCTCACTCGGTTATGGCTGGCGTTCATTCATTCCAACCTTCAGATCTGGAAGGTTAGTGCGATCGACTCTTTCACTATTCTGTTTCTGGACATCGAAGCCCTCTGACGCTCCGACCCTTGGCTGTGTATCTTACAAATTATAGCATTCAAATCCCTTTAAAAAGTGACGTAGATTGAGTCGTTCTGCCAGAACACAAATCTTCCTTGTACTTTTCGGCGTCTCTCAAGAACGACCCACAGTCTCAACGTGAGCGACAACGACGAGGAGCTCTGCAAAATTGACCCTGATCGTTGACGAACCACCCTCTGGCAGACGTCCACCACATCCTTACCTTTTGCCACTATCCCAAAATGTGCTTCCGAGAAGTTCACTGCATCCGACACACTTGTGGACACGAAAATCCACAAACGGACAGTCGGGTACGCCTCTTCTCGGTTCCACCTTCATCCCATTTGCAGAATTCGATCCTCAACTTTTGGCCTCTCTCTCTCTCATAGGTCGACTGTGGTTCCTCTGCCTGTCGGTATAGCCAGTCCCACAACCCCTCGTGCCCACCGAAGATCTGCGCGTCCACCTGTAATCAGTGGTACGTGATATTGGTTGACGATGAAGTGACTACTCACGGATGATCCATTGAATGTTGCCATAGGTTAAAGCCTGCTCAAAAGGTTGTGACCGCGACGTCCCCATCTCGGTGCAGCTTCTGTAGTCGTTGAGGCGGGCTTGACCTATCCCTACGCCGCATGCGGGTATGAGACAGCGCCATAATAACCCCCTTCCCCCCCATCTCCACACAAAGTCCAATGGTCTCATCGGGCGCCTTTCACTTTCTCTCTTTCGTAGCAGTTCCGTACTATTGTAGTTCACGGTAAACTAGTTTGTATTGATCATCTATACCTAGAGCTTTATAAGTACCTGTAGTCTGAATTAACTTACCTTCAATATCCTCCATATGATTTAGCACCCTTGTCAAACGTTGGGCGCCGTTTTTGAAATGTCTTGATCGTTGATGAGCACGAGCTATAATCCCGCCAGAAAGAATAAGCCAGCCGTTTTGAAGCACGAAGGGGGTAGGGGTATTGAACAGCGATGGCCCACTTGAACGACAGGAAAGAATTACTCCAAATTAGTGAGGCTGCCCTGGTGTGCTTGACTAGGACAATTGTATGGCAGTCCCACAGATAGATAGGCCCAAACTGCAATGTGACTTTGTCAACACCTTGGGGAAAGACTCGTCCCCACGAAATGTCTTGATAGATTTCTATTCCCCCCTCCCTCTGATTCTCAAGTTTGACATCGAGATCTTGTTATATCAGGAGGCTGCGTACAAGGGGGCCAATCTTCCGACGACTCCACGGACTTGGAGCAGGGTTTTTTTTTTCTCTTTATTGTTGGTCTGGGTCGGGTAGAAGTGATGTGAGACAGAGGGACTTCATGCCCAGAGGAACAAAAATCATGTTTCACGGAAAATAACGCAACGATCCCCTGGTGAGGTACAGAGGATTTCTTTCAGGAATCATTCTGCATTTTAAGGCCGGGACAGCATCCTCGAATTTTTTTTGTTCTTGGATGAGTCGTAAATTCCGAGTGTGAAGGCCTGTTTCCCTTACCCAGGTTGCGTGTCAGGTCAGAATGATGGAGATTGCAAAAGGATCCATACCACTATTGTGAGACCCAGAAGGATCACCCGCAGTGGTTCCGCAATACCCACAAAGAGGCTAAAAGGTTCGCTAGGATAGGAAACTCTCTGGGCAGCAAGGCAGCCGAACAATGTTTTGCGCACATGACAAGAATCCTAGAAATCCCAAAAAAATTACAAAAGGATTGGGCGAGGGAAATATTCAACCAGGTCAAATTGCAGATCCGAGAAAAAAACAGACGGCCTAGGCATACAGAGTTGGCAGGCGAGGCCTTGAGGATTGACAGGATAGTTATAGGCTCTTGTACCCGAAAAGGATTTCTGGGTTCGTCCGGAAAGATTTCAGCACCGCAAAAACGGCATTTTAAGGCCCATGAGCGCGTAATGCAAGGCACTGACTAGGAGAAACCAAGGTACACACTGGTGGCCCTGATAGTGGAGCGACGGAGGAAAGGTACTCCTGACGGAAAGAAGATCATGTTCTTCCGTCAGGTCACGGTGAAAAGGTCGTAGAAAGAAAAGAGGAAATGGTAAAGATTTCTGTGCAATATCTGGGATCGTATGGTGAATATTGCAAAGGTATGTATGGAATGGAATCTGGATGTAACAGAGTCTGTTGCCAGCAGTGAGTAGACGACCTAACCTTGGTCACGTGCTTCCTTTGGAGATTGTCGATTGCACGCGTCAGGAAAGATTTGAAAAGAGCTCAACAGCCTTTCATTCTTTTCTACCACTCCATTTCACGAATTTCAAGATATTGACGCGCATAACTCCCCAATAATTCTCATGGCCGACCTTTCTGCCCTTCTTCTAGCCTCACTCACCCCAGACACTCGAAAACAAGCCGAGCAGAGTCTCTCTACCCTCAGCACTCAGCAAGGGTTTTTGACCCATCTCCTCCAACTCGTCTTGGAACCGACTCAGAATCGTGCTGTACGTCTATCGGGGAGCATATATCTCAAAAACATTGCCAAGCTTCGGTGGGAAGAGGTGCGTAGAGCCCGATGCCACCAACAGTCCTATGAACTAACTTTCGACCGATCTAGGATGTCCAACCTTTATTGGAGTCAGACAAGGCTGCGTTGCGAGCACAATTAGTCCCGGCTATGCTAGCGCTCTCTGCACCCGCCGATAAAGCAATACGAGCTCAAGTTGCCGAGGCTGTCTCGTTGATCGCTGAACTAGATTTCCCCGTCAAATGGGAGACTTTGATCGATGTATGTGTTGTGTTTGTGTGTTCAGGCCACACAATGAAGATGATCATATGTCTTTTAGCAACTTGTTTCTTCCCTCTCTGCGACAGATTACAACGTTAACATCGGTGTCCTCCAAACCGCACATTCGATCTTTCGCCAATGGAGAGCACATGTCCGATCAGACGAACTATTCACCGAGATCAACTTTGTCTTTTTAAAGTTCATGGATCCCTTCATGCAGCTCTTCAGACAGACTGCAACACTCCTTCTAACCACACCTAGTCCCAACCCTGCACTCACTACTCCCAAATCAAATTATGAACTTCTGGCGCAAGCTATGGTCCTCTTGGTCGAGATCTACCATGATTTCACTTGTCAAGATCTGCCTCCAGCAATCGAAGACAGTCATGAGGAGTTCTTCGGGCCTGGTACCGGATGGTTCCAAGCCTTCGTTCTGTGGGATCCTGTCGATCTGAAGGGCGATGTATGTGATTGTCGATTTATCTTGGACGAGGTGATCTTATTGGATTGTAGGAAGATGATCCCACCCCATCTTTGCCATCTCAAATTAAGACAGCCATATTGGAGATTGCCGAGGTCAGTAAAGGTTTCGATCCCGCCTTTTGAATTTCCTTTTGAAGGGCGCGTCGCTTTTTAAATAGCTCTTCATCAAATTATACCCCGAACAACTTCAGAAAACGACCTCCGTGGAAACACTAGTTCAAGGTGTATGGTCACTTATTGGCTCCAACAAGCTTCCGGGTGTGGCAGACGACTCGGTGAGCCTTGATTGAATTATTAACTTTGAACTGCAATTTCTTAAAGTCTTACAGTTGGTATCCCAATCTTTACGGTTCATCTCAACTGCCATTCGTTCAGGCTACTATAAAGAACTATTTTCCTCGCGGGACACCATTTCGTTGCTTGTCCAAGGAGTTGTGATACCAAACGTCGCCCTTCGTGAACATGAAATTGAGCAATTTGAAGACGACCCACTTGAGTACATCCGCCTTGACCTTTCGCTCTCGGTCACCGGTGCCGATCTAGCTACGCGTCGACAAGCCGCCGCCGATGTTCTCCAAGCACTCGTTTCCAGCGGATACGAAGCGGAAGCGACGGAGATCGTGGGTTCATGGATCAACAAAGGGCTATCCGAATATTCCTCAAATAAAACTGCAAATTGGAAAGCTAAGGATAGCGCTGTTTATTTGCTGACAGCTGTTGCTACAAGAGGCTCTACCACCCAGGTGAAATTCTACCCTAACAAAATGTTCTCGTTCAAAAAACTCACTTTCGTTTTTTTAGCATGGAGTAACATCAACCAATGCTCTAGTTGATGTTGTCAAGTTTTTCTCTGATCACGTCTTTGAAGACCTTCAGGCCGCATCGGGGACAGTGCATCCTATCCTGCAAGTCGATGCTATTCGGTTCTTGTATACTTTCCGAAACCAGGTACTATTTTCAACTGCATTTTTTTTAATTCACGGCATCTAACAAACGTTGTATAGTTGACAAAACCTCAGCTACTTTCTGTTCTTCCCCTCCTCGCCCGCCACCTGCGATCAGAAAACTATGTTACATACACATATGCTGCCATTACAATCGATAGAATTCTATCCATCAAACAAGCAAACCAACTGATGTAAGTCTGCATACCTCGTCAGACTACTCGTGGAATTCATTCTTTCGATTAGGTTCGCACAGGCTGACATCCATGACTCCGCTTTGGAAATGATAGATGCCTTGTTATCAAGGATAGAAATTGGCCGCACACCCGAAAAAATGGCTGAAAATGATCACCTGATGAAATGTATGTGATTTTCCTCAAATTTTTTTTGCCTCCTTGCGGTTAATCTTGAGATCCAGGTTTCATGCGGATCGTTGTAACAGCAAGACAGACCCTGATATCTGGTTATGAGAGAATCCTTGGACGCCTAGTATCTATCTTAGGTGTCATTTCCAAGAATCCCAGCAACCCTTTCTTTGATCAGTATATCTTCGAGAGTTTATCCGGCTTGATGAGGTCGGACCGTTTTGTTTTAAGAATACTTGCATATGACATTTCTAACTTAATTTCGATCCAGGTTTGTCGTGGCGGGTGCTCCTGCGTCCATGCCAACTTTTGAACAAGCTTTATTCGGACCATTTACCGTC
The DNA here is from genome assembly GCA_019904355.1 of Psilocybe tampanensis. NCBI lineage: Eukaryota > Fungi > Basidiomycota > Agaricomycetes > Agaricales > Agrocybaceae > Psilocybe > Psilocybe tampanensis. The sequence goes on along the minus strand of JAHXRV010002638.1, from coordinate 1,682 downwards.
ATTCTGCAACAAGACATTGATCGTGCGTATTTTCTCGTCCGACCCACTGCCTGTCATTGATGAAAGGTTTTGTCGCTCAGAATATATTCCATATGTGTTCCAAGTTCTCGCACAAATGTTGGAACTCCACCGAGGTGGTCAGGTTCCGGAAGCCTATAGAGGTCTTGTCCCCTTCTTGCTCACACCCCCCATCTGGACGCAAAAGGGAAGCATCCCTGGCCTCGTTCGCCTTCTCAGCGCTTTCATTGAACAAGATGGGGAGCAAATGTTTGCGTCAGGCCAGATTGCTTCGGTTTTAGCTGTCGCCCAACAACGTTTAATTCCCTCCAAACTAAATGACGCTTGGGGCTTCGAACTCCTTCAAACTGTCATCTCCAACATCAAGCCGTACGTCTTTTATTTTTTCATTGACCTAAACACTAGTTTTATTGATTTCAAAAACGTCTCTAGTGCCAATCTACAGCAATATATCAAACCAGTATTCATGAGCCTCCTTACTCGGATGCATACGAGCAAAACAGATAAATATATCTACTTATTCTCTAAATTTGTGCTCTTCTCGATGGCGGTGAATGTCGAAGGTCTGGATCCGGACTTTTTCATCAGGCCTTTGGAAGAAATCCAACCAAAGTGAGCCTTTGCTGCTAAAATGTTTAGTGAAAGAATCTGACCTCTGCGCCCCTTTAGCCTGTGGTCCCAAGTTCTGACCAACTTCGTCCTCCCTCAAGCCCCAAAATTCCCTCACAGAGAGCGCAAGTTGGCTGCTATCGGCATTACACGCTTGCTTTGCCACAGTACCCTGATGCTCCAACCGCCTGCCGTTCAAACATGGCCCGTGGCATACACCGCTCTCGGGAAAATATTCAGCGAGCCCCAATATATGGAACTCAAACCAGAAGACGGAGACGACGGTGGGATCACTGCCATCGATTTTGAGGAACAAAACGCTGGGTATCAGGCGGCGTATTCTCGTCTAGCAGCTTCAGAGACTCGCAAGGAGAACGACCCTGTCGCATATGTCCAGAATCCTCTGCAGTATCTGAATCAGGAGCTGGAGAAATTGACAGCGAAATATGGACCTGCGGTGCAAAACATGATTTCCAAAGCGGAAGGGGGCCGAATTGGTTGATTTTAGCTGACACATTTTCCATCGTTGCTTCTTCCTGATTTTTTCTTTTTCTCCTTTTCTTTGTCGACTTTCACACCTTTTTTTTTTTGTAACACCTTATGGATCATCATATGTAAGTAAGAACACCAGAATTTATATTTATATACATCTGAAATTATCTCGTTTGAATTTCTTTCGACGTCAGGTGAAGCGAATAATTAACAGATGGTACAAGTCCCTGGAATGAGATACAAGTCATTTTAAATTTACGCAAAAGAGACATGTGTACATCCATTCCTACATGCGTTACATGTGTGTGATGCACGGTGGGTAAGTGGAAGTGAGCTCAAATGCTTTCTGTTTGTGGTAATCGGTTAATAACAAAAAATTGACATATGACGAGGTGACGTGTATCAGTATCATTACTGAGGAATTTCAAACAATAACGAGGGATTGATATTGCAAGTAGGTCTACAATAGATCGCACAGGATTGTCTGAAAGCAAGTATACAGAGAAATGAAGTAAAAAAAAGCTGGGGGACAGATTGCGTTCGGCGGTTCAACGTTCAACATT
>JAHXRV010002631.1:0-13212 GCA_019904355.1 Psilocybe tampanensis | reverse complement strand
CGGTTTTGGCCGCGGGCTGAAGTAGGTTGCAAGGGCATTATAGTATTGGTGACATTGCCGCTATTCAAGATGGTCGCATCTTCTGAATTGTTGCCAAATTTAATCCTAGCGCCAGGACTTGAGGTGGTGGTTGTGAATACTGTCCCAGTGCTGGGTCCCACGTAACCGTTGTTTACAACCGACCCGCTCTGCTCAATCCTCGCGCGGTGGCATCCATTCCCCATCTCAATGTTCCAAGGGCCTCCATCTGTGTCAGTTTGTCCTAAATTTTCCTTGCCTGGAACGTCAATGCTAATGCTCTATGCAGAGATGATCAGATCGACATCTTAAACGCAAGGAAAGATGCCCACTGACCTGTCGGGCCAATACTTTGTCGAACTCGGCGTTCATCTCAGTCACAAATTTGGGCATCCGAAGCTTTTTCCAAACCAAGGCAACTTTATTCGCCGGTAACGTCTCCAATTTATCTTTCATTCTACTTGTGAAACTGGGGGAAAGATAAGTTAGACACGCTAATCGTAGAGATCGAGCAAAAGAAACATCTACGTACTTGTTGAGTCGACGCGCGTCCTCGAGTATGGCTTGCGGCAAACGTATGTCCAATTTTGGGCCTTGCAGACGCTTGGATTTGTCATGCATGTCGAGTACAGCGTTCGCTGCCCTCTCGACAAGCTTGACCATTTTTTTGTTGGTAATCTTGTGTGCCTAGTGGTTGGGTAGGAATTGCGTATTGGATAGATATAGAAGTTATGACACGCACCTTGACTGATTTGGCGATATTGATTATATCCGTAGCAGCAAAAGGAGTATACTGTATGTCGGTCTCCTTGGAAGCGGCGTCCAGAGTGGTTAGAGTTTCTTCTGTTAAAACCATGTGGGATTGTGAATTTTGCGAGTTAGCGTGTAGAATGTAGTATTGAGTCGAGAGAAATGGGATGCGCTATCTGAGTATTTGAATGCTCACTCGGAACGTCTTTATACTGGCGTAAAGCGAGAGATTACGGCTGGTTCCAAGTAACCGTTATTTACTACACCCTGAGATCTCTGGAAACGCCTGGACGTTCGACTCACTGGTATCCAAATCCAAAAAACAATAACTCCAATATGGCGACCCAAATCGCCGTTTGAGGGAACAATTGGACGGTGGGCGACTTCAAGAATATCCACAATGTTGGCATCCGAAGATGCTTCTTGTTTGTGTAATTACCCATCCCCATGGGAGCGCCTGGTAGGCCACAGACCAGAGCAACGTCGGTAGGCGCCGACCTATGGAATACCAAAAACAAAGTACTGAATAACAATGTTTGGCATCCACAAGAAGTACAAGGATTTCTGAATTATGGAACCTCTTGTATCAGAATTATGTCACTAATGAACAGCCGACTTACAATCAGAGTAAAGCCCTACAAACACGCCTAAATGTCCAGAACCATGGTCCCTCCGCTGCCATCGTGCTATCTTTTAGTGCCATGTTAATTGTTGAAGCCCACAAGATCCAACGTAATGTGTGCGTTCGCGTGTGAGTGTTGGTATGGGCGGTGATGGATTCAGAGAAGGGGATCTAGGATTTCGATGATTCAGAAAAAGATCAAGTTGAGCGTAGAAGCAGCACACAGCTTACTGATGCCATTGGGACCGATATTGAGGAATTGATGGATGAGAGAACCCAGAAAGTGTTGCGCAAGAAGCTCCAGGTCGAAGCGAGTGCAAAATCTTGTTTGGACAGGATTCAGATCGTTCATGCCATTCCCGACAACCCGAGCGAGATGACAGATTACTTTCCGAATAGAAAAATTGGTTCGTTCAATCATCCTGAAAAGTACCGTTCGGCGTTCAAGTAGGCTCTAAATTGGTTTTGATAGCTCAGAAACAATGTCCTGCGAGCAACAAGGGGGGCGAACCCAAATGTCATAAGTTTCGACACAAAAGGCAAAGATACTAATTGTGTCGGGGAGAATACTCACCATAGCTGACACCCTGTACTAATCACTCACGTCATTATAGGCCTTGTGCCCCGTTCAACACACAGATGTCTGAGTTGTGTGTACCGAGTCCACATTCGTGCGAGCCACAACATAACTTCTCTCGGCACCATGCACCGCTAGCCTGCTCCATGGAAACCAAATACCGCTTTTCGGACGCTGCGTACAATAGATAACCCAAATGTTTTCCAAGGAACCATCGGAAAGGGTAAGAGGGTACTGCCAAAGACCCAATACTCTGGGAGCTTGCTGGGAGCGCCGGAGCGGGCAATCTTCCCGCACTGATTTGTGGTTAAGGATGGAATTTGGCATAATTGGGTCCTATTACTGGGAGAGATAGCACAGATATCGATGCCGGAGCTTCCTAAGAGAGGAGAAAAAAGCAGAAAGACAGCAGAGACTGAAAAAGACAGCAGATTGAGAACAGAAAGAACGACAAGTTGGTTGACAATGGACTGGGAAGGTATTACTATATTCGGTTTTTGAAAAAGTTACATAACACTACCGGGCCGTCACCTGTGGCCTCACGGCGGCGACGACTTGGCGACCGACCATCTCAGTTCTCCGCCCCAGGCCAACCGCTCATACGTTCAATGAGAATTCTAGTACATCATGAATTGATGTCTGCGACTACAGAAAACTGCGACGATGAACTATGCACCTTACGAAAATTCCTCGGAAGGGTCGTTGCTGGCGTGAGTCTTGAGTTTGAGCGCTTGAGCTCTTGAGGTAAAGAGCTTCTCGCTAACATAAAGACAGTGTGGAGATCGATATCTATTGTCAACATCCCGCATCAATTGTATTATCTTCTCTTGGCCCCCATCATTTTGGGCGCACAATGGTTCTCATTTACGGTAATTGGGCAGTAATCAAAGTTCATCATCTCATGGCAAAAAACGTTGACATTTTATGACGCAAAGGTATCCGATACTATGCCAACGGCCCTCTAATGAATTGACCGATTGTCACAACAGTCTTGACTAAAGTTTTTTTTTCTGACATTGAGGGCACCAATTCCTTGTTCTTCAACAAGAGATGTGCGATCACGGTATGTTAACTTCTTACTCAATTGTTCGACGGCCATATATCATGACGCTGCTTCACCTGCAAGGTAATTCACATCCACCCAACCATCCACTTTACTTACTCGCCTCCCACTTTCTCAAACCTCCATCAAACTTTTATATCAGATACCAAACGCCCTCCCCACGACGTTAATTATGTCCAGGTTCATCCTAGCTGCCGCTGGAATTGCCGAAATCGCGACGACAGCTTGTCCTATCCCTGGTCTCCCAATTGCAGCAAGAATTGCACAGGAGATAATCAAAATGGTTGACGTGAGGAAACTTCTCCTTGTTTGAAGGTCTGATGGGCTTAGTCTATGAATATTACAGCAAAAGGACGCAAATAATGAGGCACTAAAGACCCTCACTGAAAGTGTTAAAGAAATTGTGGCCACAGTACACGAACAATGCTCGGAATTTATAAAAGAAGAGAAGGGAATAACGGAAAACTTGAAGCAGTATGTTTACAAGCTTATTGAGTACGTATTCTTTGAGACCTAGTATCTCGCAAAACGCTGAATGAGGCACCGTGCGGTAAAGCACCCTCTTCGTCATCAATGAAGATTGCATACTTCTCCGATCACAAGGACGGTGGAAACGCTTCATAAACAGCAAGAAAAACCAGGCCACTATCCAAAACATGATCGATAAAGTCGCCCGAACTCAAAAGTCATTCGAGGTGAGGACATCTCAATATCACCCATGTCTGAGTTCTGAATGTGGCTCTTTTTCAATCAGACGAAGATCTTGATGGATCTCATGCAAAAGACCAATACCGAAAACGCCAGACCGTCCAACAAACTCAGCCACGCAGGATCACATATCGAGGCGAACGGATACCATCATTCACCGGTTCTCATTGCGAACAGTGGAAATGTACAGAACGCTTTTACCGTGACTGGATAGCAATGATTTGATGACTCCGGTGTAGAATTGAATGCAGATTATGATAGAGTCGGAGCTCATCCCTCCAATCATATGTTTTTTTATGTTTAGTAGTACAAGCATGAATTTTGAAGTCATAGTGCCCAAGAAGTAGATGTAGTACGTCAAGGCCACTAAGCCGAGAGATTCACGGGCTTTCTTCTGGTGTAATTCTCTGAAGACAGATACAAAAAGGGCACAAGGGCCTGTCATTACATGAACAATTACATGATTTTCACGTTCATTTGTGCCCCAGTGCTGGCGGGAGTCTGCCGTTGGAGTTCCGTTGCGTGCCCTTGTTCTTCACCGGACTCTCACGAATACCTACCTACTGAGACCAATTTAGCGCTCGGGTAAGTGCTAATTGTCCCTTTCTGAACAGATGTCAGACTCAAACGGATTTGGGCGTCTATTAATAGATATGTGCGATTAGTACTATGAGTCGCCACCTGTTCAACATAAGATAGGGCCTGAAAATCGGTAAGCTTGTCATCTCAGTGAATCCATGAGTTTGGATCGCACATTCAAGGCGATCCCAGATTTCAGACAAAGAATCTATCATAGAACATGTCATGAGTGCCCACAGTACGTTGAGTTGTGGGCTCGAGAACGTGAAACGGAACTATGCTGAAAAGGTTAATAGTACCGTTCCAACGTGCTGGCGAGAACCGGGTGGTAGAACTTCCAGCAGAGCCCCAGCAGAGGATTACATACTCAATAACAATTACTGTTAACGGTGACCGTTGCCCAACCTCGAATTTTGATCACTGAGCAACAATTGAGGAACAATGGTGGACATCGAGTGTTTCCAGCGGTGCTGTCATTCAGTCTTTCTATTGGTGAATTATGCTTTATGCTACGACTTGGCTACGACGCACTGGCGACTATTATATTATGTTCTGAACAAGAAATATGAGTGCAACGCCTGTTTCCATGGTTTTTATTGTCTGAATGGGTTCCTGGCACTGAAGATATCTAGGTTCACTGCGATGAGAGTGTAAGTATAAAGGTTGCAGACATGTAAGTCGGAATACGCAAGCATCGCACGCAGAGACCCCTCTCAGATCAACAACACTTCTCACAAGTTAATTTTCACATTATATCGACAGAAAACATGAACCAGCTACCATCTACTTCCCAGGAGACGAGCCTGTACATCGTCGGATCAGTCGAGGTAAGCATTGGCATACTTAATCGATAACAAAAACCAAACTTTTTAACCAACATTTCCGCCAATAGACCGGGGAGATAGTCGACAAGAATCATTCCGTGGCTGGGTCCGCAAGGGTCGTAGCTGATGACCACAACGAATGCAAGCCGCTATCCGAGGATAACGCCGCCGATACCGAGTAAGGGACTCCATAACTTGAACTTCATCGTTGAATCGCTGAGCCAATGTGCGCCGTGTTCTAGTCACAGAGGTACAACGACAATGAAATTCAAGCAGTTTATACCTTTCTTCATGAAGAAGGGTTGGTTGGCCAGATGCATCGATGGTAGTAAAATGAACGCCAAGTTTAACAAAGAATCAGCGCGACCGACTGACAATAGCTTGGAATCGGAGCCCAGAATTCTGGTTGGTTCGAATTGCGATGGTGCAACGATTATAAATAGTGCTTCCACCGAACGCAGGAATCATTTTGGCGGCCTGGACCCAGGTTTTGTTGTTAACAATTTTTTTCGAGCGTCGGAAGGCTTTGGAACCAGAATTCAAGTTGAAGATAATTCAAGAAATGTCCACATCGAGAACAGTGCAAATGATATGCACTCCTTGATGTCCCTACAATACTACAATGAACATTGTCGTGGTCAAGAACACAATACGAATGTCTTCGAAGTGCCTGAAGGTCTGAATCTCTTATTCTCCATGAGTATCTTAGACTCATCGATTCATCTCTACTTTCTTTCTCAGACGTACACTTGTTTGTAAGCGAGCGACTCGCTGCCAATGGACTCCATTATACTGCACCCATCTTTACTGGAGGACCCACTGTCGGTCAGGACCGTCAGGCTCCGCACGTCACATAATAGGTAGGACAGATAAATCTCGAGCTAGAGAATGGAGTAATGCGAAGTGATATGTAATAATAAGGATGGGAATATTGACAACGAGACGAACGACGTTACAACTACCACTGGCAATTTTAGGCTTTAGTGTTCTAGTCTTAGAAAGCATTTGGGGGGGGAATATTCTGAGTTTTATTGAAATAAAGAAGTTTGCTTAGTGCCAGGTTCCAGGTTTCCACCAATTGTATTACTAGTATGTGTTGGAAACGGACGGATAGGAGCCTCACCATACTTTGCGCACGGGGACCAGGTACACAGGCGGAACCCGAGGACCAGGAAAGACTTTCGAGAGCTTGGAAGCAATACTCCTACGCCTACGTTTTCTCTGAAGGTTCGCTATCAAAATGTCCAAAAAACTGAAAGGCAATTTGCCAAGCGTGGATGATGTGGGATCATCCTGTAAAAATTCGTGTTAGCATATCTGTAGAATAGAAAATGTGATGGGATACCCACAGGTGTAGAGATCGATTTGGGTATCAAAGTTACATATCCTAGGCGTGGTATTCAGTGAAAACATCAACCACACGTAAAGGATATCTACCGTTTCCTTGAAAGATTTCGTGTGATTCGAGTAGTTTGACCAATGCACGAGCGGTGGAAGAAAAACTGCCATTGGACTGAGCAAAATGTCAGCGGGAAACTGAGAGCTAGATGGTCTAAAGGGGATCATACCCCAGAGGCAACAGCATGCCAAACAGAATCCTCGATAACTGCTGTGCTAGAAGATGCCGACTGGCGGGGATTGGATCAGACGTACCTCACTCGAAGTGCGATTGAACATACCTGTGCCAGAATATATTGCAAAATCACCACCAATGGGGAGAAAACTGTCTGGAGGTCATTGTCAGCTCGCTGAAATACAAGAATATAGCTTTTACATGCCTCGCAACATTGGTCGGAGACAGCCTTTCGGGCTGACTTGAAGATACGTTCCTTGAGTGTTTGATAACGTGCACGAAGCCCCAGCGCGGGGACGGTTGGCATATAATGGAATGCAACAATATCAATAGGTTCGTTCTCCAAGAGATACTCGATCCAATCCTTTTTGCACAACGCAAACCTCATTGTGCGCACAAAGACAGCACAATGATCTGTGTACTCGGGGGTTGTTTTGTAAGCTCGATCGGAGACTCCGGCGCATTGTGTCCACCCTCCCTCGCTGTAACGGATTGATCGAAGTTTGCCAGTAACGTTGTAGGGATATGCTGAAGCCACCGCCCAGGAAGGAGCTTTATCATGCCCCGTGATGACGCACAACGATGCATTTGGATTTAAAATCATGGCGTGGATCCCTCCTGGGTTTATGAGCGTATACCAGTATTGAACATGCTTTAGTATGTGGTCGCGAACACGGTTTGCTGCCTCCTGTGTCAGATCTTCACGAGCTCCGCCTTCTGGCATGAGAAGGATGCCTGCCTCGCGAGCCCTGATAGTGAACGTCATATCCCTACACCCGGATCTATTCAGCATTGAGACGGGGAAAGATTTGAAGATTGGTACCCACAATGGATCAGTCGATGAGCAGGAAACGTCGACTCCTGGGCTCACGAGGGTGGTTAGGGGGGAGAAATGTGTTTCGTTTGTCACCAAGTCAGTCGGTTTCAAAGGCGGCGAGAGAGGTTCAAAGTCTGGCGGACATTTACCCTGTTCTGGATGGGTTTGTGGCAAAAGGATATTGAAATAGTATTCGAAACTGCCATTCGTGAGGAAGCACCCCACATCCCCAATCGACAAAGATTTTTTGATGCGGAGAAGCCTTACAGGCATATAGCCAATTGGATCCCAAAGAGGAGTTCCGTTTCCTTGTCTGAGCATAGCGCGGGTGTAAATTTGGGCATCATAGGACTCTGTGAAAGGTGGTGGTGCGGCAACTCGATGACAACGAGGTAAGCCGCTCTCGTTCATCAGGCTGCGGTATGGGTGATTGATGGAGTCTATGGAAATTGTGCTTGTCAATGGCTATCGGATTAAAACTTTGTAGTTCCTACCCTGCCTTGATGGGATCTCATCATGCGATTCTATGAGAGAAGGCGTATTCTCTCTCATGAAACCGATTTCCCCTGGCACTTCAGCCAAGGCACAGTCCTGGGGCAAATCAATAAGCGTAAGTAGAAAGTTACATGCAAATTTCAACTCACGGGTAAACTCACGGGTACACGATCCTGATCTATCTGCATAGACAGTAATAAATGAATGGGGGGTGGAATAAACAACACCGGAGGAATCCATAAATCAAGGTCTTATGTAGTGGTTGTGTTGTGGGTGGTTTTTGATCGGTCTGCGTGCAGTTTCAAGTTGGGTACAAGGAGTTCAACCAGTCTCAATTCCGAATAGGGCGAACAATTTTCTTGTTGTTTTCTTGTCTTGTTTCTTTACACTTTCTCCCAGTTCCTGAGAGTAATGCGAGAGCAATGAGTACTGAGCGCTGAGCACTGAGTGGGCAGGACATTTATTGGCAATTTATTGGAGCTTGATTTTTGAACGCGAAATTAGTGGTGTGAAAGAACTTCCGTACTCGGTTTGCTTACATAACCCGCTCTTGAAAGGGAGGACAAAGGACGGCCATGTCGAACGTCTCAAACTCTCTGTCTTCATCGTTCATCCTTTAACGTCCCAATTTTCTGCAAGGCCCATCTGTTTGACCGGAAACCTGAGCGCTCAATTTTTCAGGCTGCAATGGGCGAACATCACGTACCGATACCCCACCAGTCGGGGCATGCCGTAAGGCTGGAGGCTTGGATAAGGTGTTGAGGCAGGCGACCAAGGGGAGGATTGATTGGATCAGGTAAAGAAGAAACAGCGGATGGGAGTAAAGGAGGCGAGGTGAGTCTGCCATATTCACTCTATGCCTTTTGCTGCTATGTCTGTTCATCGTGGCTTCAATTTCCTCTGGGCGAGTTTTATATCCAGGAGATCGAATCCTCCAAGGTCGATTGGCTTCAATGCTCCATCTTTCATCGTGTTTCTCGTCGCCCGTTTTTGCAGCCACCTCCACCACTGTCGACTTCCCCCTCCACTGCCAGACAGTCTTGATGCCGTTCTTTGGATACTACTCGTTGGACAGGGCTTCCGAGTGCCGATTTCAGCCTTCATTCCAGAGATTGAAACTGGAAGCCTGTCCTGCCTGTAGCTCCATGTTTCTTTCCATCTTCGGGGCCTGTCTCTCTGCCGAAACTTCCACGGACTCCATACTGTCTTCCAAAAAAACCTGAACGGGCGGAAGCTGAAAGGTGACACAGAGACCAAAAAGCGTGGTGTGATGTCTGAATGAAGCTTTCTATGACGACACTGCTGAATTTGGAGCGCTTTCTGCGGCATCGGAAACATAAGTGACAACGTCGAGGTCCCTATTCCCAGAAAAACTTGGACAAGAAGATTGGACCCGGTGACAGAAAATCAAACAGTGCCTCGTGCTCGAAGCTTGTCTGGATGCCTTCAAGTTCCAGCTGGCGAATGTTGAGTCAACCTGATCAAAAGACTTTTCAAGGCGGCTTTAGAAACGTGCGATGATTTCCCGAGGAGAAAAGGAGGTCTCACCATATCACTGCGACACCACACCAATCGCATGACCAGGCTAGAATTGGGATCTTTCGCGACATAACTGCGAGCGGGGAAGCGATCTTTGCTACGCCACATTCTGTCTGGCAGCACAAGCCCCTCCCGTTCCGAAATGGAGATTCCTAAGTAGTGAAAGTGTCAACGAACTGTGAACACGACTTTGAGAGCTTCGATACACGTACGATGGCGACTCGCTGGAAAGTACCACTATGAATCCCTTTACATACCAGTGCTATTCCGGGTGCGAAATACATCGAAACGACAAGATCCAATTCATTCCAGAATGCAGGGATAGATCGTCCAGAGGACAATGGCATCGACGGGAGGTTGTTTCGATAGGATAAAATTGCTGAAGCCGGTCTCGAACAGGACCCCCAATGGTCGTTGAGGAACCCTATGTCTTCGATGGAAGCCCATGCCTAATGTTCCTTGGGCTGATTGACATTTCAGATAAGAGGGATGGCGTGGTTGAGCATATACAAGGGTTTACTGAATCCCTGTGCCCAGGGAACCGGTTGACTCCTGATATGGCCTTTTTGCTCGAATATGGGTGTTGTGAGAGTTTGAACCTGAAAAGAATATGATATTGAGAACCTAAGACGCTAGATCATCAAATGGACCCACCTCGGTCGAATGATAATTCAATCGTCGCGCTTTGGGATGTCTGTCACGGTGGTTCTGCCAGTGGAATACCTTTCCGTTGTTGAAGCTCGAAGCTTGATCGATGATCCTTGACTGTGATTTGTGGGGTCTCAAATGCAATAAGGAAGAAAGAGAGGATGGCGACATCGAGAACGAAGAAACACGTTATGGTTCAACCACTGCAGCGAATTCGAACTCAGCAAAAGATCTGTGCCGAGATTTGCCGAGCTCCCTCCCAGCTTGAGTGGTCCCGCTGGTAGCACCACCTCTCCATCGAAGTAAGTACATATATCATAATTGTCATTATTGTTCTTTGTTTTATTCTTGCAATCGAGGATAACCGCACGTAGCTCCAGTGCACCTACGAATGGTAATTGTCTTGTTTTCGATTCAGAAGAGACAGTGCGGTCAATCGCTTGACTGATTAATATTTTAATGTTTAACCACCAATTCTCAGAGCCTGCAAGTTCAAAATGCCGACAGTGTGGGGTGACAATTGCTACTGTCCAGAGTTCTGAATAGATATAGATGTTGTATTGCAAGCGTTTGGATATCACGAAGGACGAAATTTGCTACGTAATTGTACCAGATATCCAGTGTCGGACAACGAGAGATCAATATCTGGGAGTCAGCAAATCAGCAGGATATTTTGGCCCCGGAAAGACTTTCGTCAATCTCTTTAAAATTTCCCGATGCTGCCTGCTAGCACGATATTTTTGTTTTAAATGGTTTAAAAATTGGAATCGCGAAATTGGGATCGTAGATGGCGCATTCTTCTGGAATTTATTATCTGAATAAACGATCGACGTTGAAAGAGTGATATCGAGTACTAACCTGGGACTCGGTTCTACGGGGTATCAACGTTACGATTCCTGTGAGATTCAATATGAGTCGTAAGAAGAGAACATGTAAACCGGCAGGATATTCACCTTCGTCCACGAATGTTTCGTGAGTCTCGAGTATTCGGACGGTTAGGCGGATAATTGAGGCTAGACCTCCATCACTCTGCGATACTGGTAAACCCTGGAGAATCGATTGATTGGGGAGTTGAAAAATCACCTTATCCGCGAGGGAACACCAGATACGATCCTCGATATAAGCGACGGGAGAAGAAGGGAACTTCATACGATATGAGATGCATATTTATCAGGCAGAATAGGTACACACCTCCTCGAGAAGAAGCCTGAGAATGACATCAGACGGATGGAAATTGACCTTCAGATCCAAATCAGTTAATTGATCCTGCTTGCGGAATGGGGAAGAGATACCAGTATACCGATGCCATCCTCCCCTGGGGTCATTTGAGTGTAACCCGAACGACATTCTTTGAGGGTCTGAATCTTAGCTCGAAGTCCTTTGTTTGGCACTGTTCAAATGAGATTGAACGGAACAATGTCAGGCGGGATGTGATAGAGCACATGCTCGGTCCAGTCGCGAACGCTCACGGCGAACCGAATGCCACGTATGAACAGAGCACACTTCCCAACGTGCTCAACTGGTCTTGACCGCTCGAACACAAATCGATGCATTACTTCTGGATCGGAGTCCCAGTAGTGAACCGAATCTTCTGTGGCCCCGTGGTAGGTTATTTCGGATGGCTTCCAGAGGCGATGTAACGGGGCCTTCCTAGTGTGGGTTACACAGTTGGCCCACCTGAGGGCCTTGTCGACGCCTGTCACGACATAGAGGGTACCATTAGGATGTATGGGATAATCCCCTGCGCACTTTTTCACAAAATGATACCACTTCAGGGCGTGCTGCTGCACATAATCTCGGATGGGAGTTGTCGAGAGCAGGTCTTCGCGAGAGGCACCATCCGGGAGTAGCATCATCCCGCCTTCTCGCACATTAACCGTGAACTTGATGTTTCTGAAATAGAATGTTACTGAGCGTGACTAGCTGAGATATGTGTAGTTGATATACATACAGTGGTGATGACGAAAGGGTCGCTGCTTCAACCCCCTCGCTAACGAATACGGTTCCGGGGGCAAAGTGCATTGGATTCACAGCCAGCTCTGAGTCAAGGGGGGGATCGAGAGGAACTAGGTCGGGAGGACAGTGATGTTGGGCAGGGTGATCCCGAGGAAGGAATAGGTTGAAAAACGTCTCAAAGCCGCCGCTACTCCTGAGGAAGCCAACATCTCCAATACAAACTCCAGAGTTCAAATGCTCCTTCGGCCGGGGTATATTTCCTATGGGATTCCATAGAGGAATGCCATGTCCCAAATACCGTAGAGATCCGCTCAATGTGTCGGCTCGACTTTGAGGTCTAGCCATAAGATGGCACCGGGGGAAACAGTTGTCTTTGAATGATGAGCGGTACGGATGAGTAATGGTGCCTAAGAAGAAATGAGGCTCATCGACGAGATCTTCTGACTTGAACAGCTACTCACCACTGGACGAAACTATCATTGATATTTCGCTCTGCATAGAACTTGTTTCTGCTGAATTATCATTGGCGCTACGACTCTTCTCTCTCTGCTATACTATACTTTAACTTCGATAGCAACACAAAACAACGAATGTGCTTACAGCGACAAGGTCCATCTAGTTGGTTGAATTTGTAGTGTAGTTTGAAGTATCTGTTGAGCTGAAGCTTGTGGATTGCCATCCGTTTTGGCCGACTTTTGTTCTGATTCTGTCATGATTCCAAAAAGAGCGATAAGGACTAGTGTGGACAGAGCTTCAAGATGGCGAGAACAATTTGAGAACAAAAAGACAGACGGTTGAGTTTGACATTGTCCCATTTGATGTGAGGGTCACGGCCGTCGGCCGATGCCCCGTCCCGGGCCGTCCGTCCGTCCTTGTTCCGTCCAGTGTTGGGACTGACCCGGGTCATGACCGGTCAGGCCAAGGTCAGGCCGGGGTCCATCAAAATTGGGTCAACAACGGTCAAAACGGCCTGACCGGTCAACGGAACCGGGCATCTCTGATAGCCGTTGACCATTTATTTTGTTGGTTTCTTGATGTCAAAG
>JAHXRV010002627.1:0-14844 GCA_019904355.1 Psilocybe tampanensis | reverse complement strand
CACCTCATTCAAACTCTCCTCGGGGGTCCAGCTCCCCGCCTCTGCGTTTGTCGGCGAGCGGCCAGTAATTTAGTTTATTGCGTTTGTCGTAGATAGTGCGACCGGACTGCCATCGAGCACCGGTATATAAATTGTTGATTTTAAAAAAAAAAAAAAAAGAAGAGGAGGAAGCACCCCTTGGTGCGCTCATCCAGTTCAAAGAGCCTCATAATTGGGGCAAGATAGAGAGCGGAAAGGACGGGCGACAAGGCAGAGCCCTGACCCACACCCACATCGGCGTCCTTTTCGTCGGAAGTGAACCCGCCCCAAGAGTACCTGGTGCGGCGGCCCACGAGATAGTTAGAAAAGAATTTAACGACATTGTCGCTAAATCCCAATTTCTTGAGAATGGCCACGAGAACCTCGTGGTTGAGTGAGGGGAAGAACTGGGCGACATCAAATGCCACCACCGATGTCTTCAACCCTTGAGCCCATCCAGCACGCACAATGTGCGTGAGGATGAGCCCAGCGTCCTTGGTTGAACGCTGTCGGACACCGCCGACCTGGTTAGGATGGAATACATCGCGAGTGACCGCGTCGAATTGAATACGGTTAGAGAGCATCTTCTCCACCAATTTACCCAAAGTGTTCAGCAGCACAATCGGTTTGCCCCAAGCTCAAGAGCTTTGATTACAGTCACCCGGATGGCGTAAAGCTCTGCGTCGTTCGCAGTAGCATCGCCAGCGACCCAGGCACCCGCCCAAACGGGCTTTTTCCCGTGGCCGTCAAGTAGGAGACCGGACGATGAAGCCTGGTACTTCCCTGAGAGCGCCAGACTTCCGTCTGTTGCCCCAATGAATTTCATGTCACCGCCGTGCCATTCCTGGTAGACGGTGTCCAAGTGAAGCTCCCTCTTGGAGAGGGAGCTGATAGGCCGTACGATATTTCAGACTTCGATAAACTCCCGGACATGCCTGTTCGTGAGTGGGTCCCGTTCTCTGAATTGGAACTCAAGGAGGCTCTCTCCAAGTGCTCCAACTCCTCGTCTCCAGGCCCAGATCATCTGGGCTGGGTTCACCTGAAGGCTCTTGTGGTGGCCCCTGGCTTCTGCAAGATCCTTCTGCGGATCGCAAATGCTTGCCTCACGGTGGGTCATTGGCCTTCCCACTTTAAAGAGTCTACCTCGGTTATCATCCCGAAACCAGGCAAGGCCTCTTACTCCACGCCCAAGTTGTTCACGCCGATCGTGCTTCTGAACACTTTGGGCAAATTGGTTGAGAAGATGCTTTCCAACCGAATCCAATTCGACGCGGTTACCCGCGACGTGTTCCATCCGAACCAGGTTGGAGGCATCCGACAGCGTTCAACAGAAGACGCTGGGCTCATCCTCACCCACATTGTGCGGGCGGGATGGGCTCAAGGGTTGAGGACGTCGGTGGTGGCATTTGATGTCGCCCAGTTCTTCCCCTCTCTCAACCACGAGGTTCTCGTGGCCATTCTCAAGAAGCTAGGGTTTAGCAACAATGTCGTTAGATTCTTCTCCAACTACTTAGTGGGCTGTCGCACCAGATACTCCTGGGGTGGGTTCACATCCGACGAGAAGGACGCCGATGTTGGTGTGGGTCAGGGCTCGGCCTTGTCTCCCGTCCTTTCTGCTCTCTATCTTGCCCCAATTATGAGGCTATTCGAACTGGATGAACGCACCAAGGGGTGCTTCCTCCTCTCCTATGTCGACGATGGTACCCTCATTGTTCAGTCAAAGTCCTTGGAGGACAACTGCCGCCTGCTTTCAATAGCATACGGTGTTATCTTCACCCTGTTCACGAAACTCGGTCTTGCCCTCGAGCACGACAAGTCGGAGATCTTTCACTTTGACAGGTCACACTCGCAGGATAATCCGTCCATCGATTTAGGATACGCTCCCTGACTGGTGGCTTCCAACTAAATGAATGGTACAAGGTAAGTGCCTATACAGAACTTTGCTTCCTTACCACATAGAGAATGAACGGTAAATCATTCATTTTACCGGTAATGAAATGATTCAATTATCTTGTGGTAACAGATTGATCCCTTAATCAGTTCAATATCCGTTCAATCATTGCCTGATATTTGTTCAATCCTTACCTAGCAGGGTAAGCGTGAATGATTGGAGAAATCAATCCTTGTCGGCATATCAATCATTTGGGATTTCAATTTGCATTCATTGCTCACCGGCAGAGAAATCACTCCCGCGTTCATTTGGCGTTCATGCACTACCAGCAGTGAATTCAATGCCGCGTTCATTCCTCACCGACAGCGAAATCAACCACTCGTTCATTCATTACCAGCGGCGAAATCAATCGCGCGTTCATTCCTTGCCGCTGAGGGGATCATTCTCTGCAGAGGGACTTATATTGGATCGAAACACTAGCTATATATCTAATCTAATCTAATCTAGTCTAATGAGGTTATACTATGGGACATTGAATTGAAGGGAAAAAAAAACTGATCTACTCTGAACTACGAATGCGACATGACAGAGCTAGAGATGACGACTTTTGATTTACATATTAGTCATGATTAAGATGACAAATTGAGTTCGACACACCGTTTTCTGGATGATATGTCACTGCTGCCTTCCTCTCGAGCCCGTTTTGTGTGTGACTTTTGTTGCCCGCAAAGTTGAAGCAACACCCAAGAGATATCCTCAACCAAAGGAATGGCGTCTGCCATTTCTTTCGAGTCCTGAGCGACCTCACGAAGCAACCATGAAATGGCGACGACCACGAGGTACAGGCCGGCCGAGCCTCCTTTCCCAAGACTGCCCCAGGTTTCCTCGCTTGGAACATCCTGACTGAGCTGGCCGCCTTCGAGAACACGCCAAGAAGGCTGCATTCCGGTCCACCAGTCCCACAACTCCCGTTGGAATTTGGCGACATTGATTTTCATCAGCTCGTGCTTCTTGTCAACTTTGCGCTTTATCCAGGCTGCGACCTCACTCGGACGAGATTTTGTTGGAAGTTTCTGTGGAATATATCAACCATGATGAGCTGCAGAAAGTGAAATGCAATGTGCTACGTACCCCAGTGTTTGGGTATCCTTTCTCAAACTGTAGGAAACGGTCAATTAACACTTGCCATCCTGGCATTTCGTTCACATTCCGAAGATAATGGAGCATTGCTGGCGGGAGAAACGCCGGCACATCTCTGTCCGCATCGGGAATCCTGGAATCAGACGGCGGACTTGGAGTCGTTTCGGACGGGACTGGAGTGCCCGATTGGGGTTGTTCCGTTTGCACGTGAGGCTGATGATCCGAGGGCAAGCTCGCGATATCATTCTTACCGTGACCAGAGATGATTGCAGAATGTGCGTGGGCGCTGTCCTGGGTTTGTTGATCGACTTTCGTGACACCCCCAGTAACAGGGTCCAGTTTCTCTTCCTGAACGTTCTGGTTGTTTTCATTTCCCTTCGGCAACTCGGAAACATTCTCACTCGGGGGCCGAGCTTTGGGATCCGCTACTTGATTGGGAGAATCCACCTCCATGGCGTTGTTGACCTGAGTCCCAGAGGTTGGAACCGAACTCTAGAGCAATTGGTCAGTCTGTCAGTAAATGTTTGATGTGGATTGCAACTAACGTTTTGCTCTTGGGCATCAGATCGCCCGTCGCCACCTGATGGCAGTTTTGTAGTCACCGCGTTCATTTCCTGCGACAACCTCGATGAATTTTTTTTTTGAATCATACGGCTATCAACTTACAGGTTCCAAACTCGCTGTCTTGGAAAGAGGAGGAAGAGGATCCGCGCGCGCTGCGGATGAGGTCTAAGGCATGAACATTAGTAGGTAATCTCTTTTGCTATCCACATCTTTATGCACGCACTTTGTTATGCCCGACATCTTGATCATCCTTTGGCACAGGATTCGGATTCGGAATGGCTTGTCCCTCAGCGGTTGGTGCCGTCGCTGACTGCCCTGCAGTAACCACTGGTGTTATCGTGGAAGTGGCTTTCCTGAAGTAGGAATATGTAAGTTGGCACAAATATTGTATCCGTTCAAACACCCACTCAGTCCGTGGTGACACACGTGTCGTTTCGGGTTCTTTCCCTTTTGCTTTCTTCGATGATCCCTCTTTCTTCTTCCTTCCCGACTCTTTAGATTCTTTCAACTGCGCTGATACGTCCTTCAATCCAAGCTGGCTCAACAGAAGATTGTTGGCCTGGATGTTTCTCTCCCTAGATCGTTCGTACGCCGAGAGGCTGTCATGCAAAGTCCCTCTGACTGCAGTTGATTTGTCATCCTTTTCGCCATCGCTCTCATCTTCGCCTTCGCTCTCATCTTCGCCTTCGCCTTTACGCTCCTCGGTGGACTCGCTCTCATTCCCAGCTTCCTCGTTGAGTGATCGGCTTAAGCGAGTTTCTAAATCTATAGGAGAATGTTTAGCAAGTAAGTCACGAATTTATTCCTTAAAGCCTCACTAAACGCCTCATGAAGAAAGTCGTCAAATGGCATTAGAATTCGTGCATTGAATATATCCTTTCCCATAAAATTCTCGAAGTCTTGGCCATCGGCTGTTCGACCATGGCAATGGCTGAAGAAAGGTAAAGTGTAAGTCCTGAATCCTCACCATATTTTGGGAATTTGCTTACAATAATGTTGAAATCTCCCCGTCTGCGCCAGGAACAGGGCCGCCCATCAGCATCAGAGAAAACCAGCCGACTTGCGATTCCACACTCTCAGAAAGGTTTGCCACTGTTCGCGGGAGCTTTTCAATGTTCCTAAATGTTGGTGAGCACAACGAACAGCTTGCATAACAATAGATGAGTAACATACTGTTGAAAGTGTTTGTTTTTCTTGCGCGATGGGGCGTCGGTGACCCGGCGACGATGCTCATCGACTTGCTTTTTCACCTCGTCCGTCTCCTCTGCGAAGCGTTCTCTCATGTATTTGTTCCGAAATGCAAAGAGTGTCATATCGATATCCTCTCCTGGGTGAGCGGTTTCCCAATCCGTGACATATTCCTTCCAGGCTTGATTGATGACCTCCTTCCATTTGTTTTCGTAGGTGAGATCGTAGTATGCTTGCCATGCTTGCGGGGTACGCTTCTTCTTGAGCTTGACAAGTCCATATGACGAAGTGGAACCGCCTTCTGTCCCGGCGGCGACGGTGGCGGAAGGACGTTTATGATTTCGGAACCAGTTGATGAGTTGCTGAAATAAAGGTAAAAAGGAATTCAAGATGCGGAGGTATATATTGCTCACCTCTCGCCTACTTGCATAAATGACTGACATGGCTTGTTCTTCAGAACCTTCTTTCGCAATTTCTTGTGCGGTCGGTTCCCTGTTTGGCCAAAGGAGAAGCCATGCAGCATAGACCTTCACATAGAAGGGCTTTCGTTGATTATTTGCGTCGGCAACACGGTACTCGTCTCTCTGGCCCCAAAGCCATGCTTCTTGTTCTTTGGTTGTCCATTTTTTTCCAGTCATTTTCGATATGTGGGATTTGGGGGGTTGTCGTTCGAGTGCTTCGCAGTTCAATGATTCAGGGTGATGTTGTTTGTTTGCCCGTGGTTCAAGTTCCGCTTTTCCCCTCCCTTTTAACCAAATTCTCTCCTTCCTTCCAATCTATACGTTCACTTTGTCCTCTCGAAAAACTTGTAAGGAAATATCACCTTACTTTGTGCATTCTTTATAACTAAATTCTGTTTCACAGACCATGCAACGCCTGACTTCCCAAGAAGAGACCGATCGCGCCCTTGCGGCAGAAGAGTTGCGCATTGCCAAGCTCCGTTTCGACCGTGTTCTTCTCGCATACAGCAACGTCAACCCCCTCATGCGCAACGTTGACCGCTCTCTCGACATGGCATCAATCCAGTTGGCCGCTGCTCAACAAGTTTTTGATAACATCAACGATCACTACAACCGGGTCCATGCTGCCGAAGCAGCAGAAGAATCTCAAACCCCAAGCACTCCTCCACCGAAGTATCGGTCTCCTCGCCCATCTCAAGCCAACACGCAAGAGGATTTGGACCCATACATCTCATCTGAAGATGAAATCGAGTTCATCTGCATGATCGATGCCTTTGAGGCCCAGGCTCGCGCTGGCACTTTGCCACGTCAAGATGGCAACGCACTCAGTCCTGTCGCTCCTCCCACCGTTGGGCTTGTGGGTCCAACTACGCCCTCTCGTGCGCACAGCACCGCGCCAGCCACACCTCGCTTGGGAGCTACTGCTCCTGCCGCGGCCACACCACCCCCAAGCCAGCCACGTGCTCCAGCCACGCCTACTCCTGCCGCGGCCACACCACCCCCAAGCCAGCCACGCGCTCCAGCCACGCCTACTCCCTCTCGTGCTGGTACTGCGACCCCCGCCCCTGCAACACCTCCTCCAAGTCAGCCACGTGTTCCGACCACGCCCGCTTCCAAAAAGCCGTACAACGGCGGGTTGTTGCAGTCCCCTTTCCCTGGTAACAAACATTATATCGTCATTCGAGGCAGGCGTATTGGCATCTATACATCTTGGTAAGTGTTCCTCATATTTTTTTTTGTCTTTCTCTTATCAAACTTGTAGGGCTCGTGCTGCGCCTCTCGTCGCCGGCCTCGGCAACAAGGCCATCTACCAAGGGTATGCCAACTTTGAGGAAGCAAAGGCCGACTATTTCTTTGCTCGGGACAAAGGCTTCGTCCAGGTCATCCGAAATCCAGATGACAGTGATGAAGACTTTGGTCCAGCTGACTGTGCAGAAGACATCCCCGGGGATGAAGAGGTTCGTGACTTGTAGAACGCTTTGTTACATAGAATCTCTGGCTCTTTTTTTTTTGCCTTGAATGTTCATCTCTCGCTTAGTGTCTACATTTCCCCGTCAGCTGTCTTTTTACCCCACTATCTCGTTTCTTTCTTCTCTCGTTTGTCTGTCTTCCCGAGCTTGATCCTAGATGTGTCATTTTGGTAGAAAACCCTTTCAATATAAAGTCTGTTCATGTGTCAAAAATGTCCGTTCTCCTGAGTTATGATACCTTGAAAGTTGAGAGTGGAGATCGACGGATTCGTGGAGAAGTCACCAAAGGTAGAGTGTGATCGAAGTGTGATACTCATAGTACAAATGAACCGCAGAGCATCCAAGGACCAAGAATAAGGTATTCGGTCATCATTTGGATGCCTGTCGAGTGAAATCGGTTGACGCTAGATATTGGCTGGAGATGTTTGCAATGGCTGAGGAAAGTTGAATCCGAACAGACCGTTTGAGGCTCTCTCGATGTGCTCTTAATGTACGAGGACGATCAGATGCTAGAATTCCAATACCACAACTCCCAAGAAGAAATCAATCGGTGGACGGGAATTGGGATTAGTGGAATTAATATATGTTCCACTGGAGACCTGAACTACTACTTGTACTTGGCTTGTACGCATAGTAGGGAAATCTCATTCGGTAGTCCCAGAATCTGAAGTTTCGACTCGGTTTGACTCACAATCTGTTTGTGTCTCGCTTCTTTTATCTAGTATCACAGCTATCAACATATTCTAGGTTTGGATGACCGCTATCTACACCAACATCACCAACATATAGATGCAAGTTCAGTTCAGCGACCAGAGTCACCAGACCCAAGATTGGTCTGCGACTGATTCAGAGATACCGAGACGTCTGAAGTCATCCAGAGATATGACGTTCGAGACGGTCTCTCTAGTAGACTGGTATTACTTTACTTCACAATTTTTTACTTGCTTTGCGCCGGGTAAGCAGAGACAAAGAACTTGACACCTCAGGTGGCTCACAGAGATCACTTTGAAGGCTCTTCTAACATCGTCTCGTCTCGATGACCAAGGACACATTCCAAGTCATACTGGTCTACAAATACCGTTTTTTCCGCGTGGGGATCCGGGTTAGCGCTGTGCATCTATATATCAACTATAAATCAGCCTCTCATCGTTGTTCTTCCTCTACAGACTAGAGGCTGTAGGACAAATGATGTCGAGAGATACAAGGTTTGGCGCCTGATGGGCGTCAACCTTTTGATTGCCTAGCCGAGAACTTGCCGGGAACGACATCATTCTATCCATGGCATTCGTTCATTCCTTAGCGAGTGAATCATCGCCCATCCGAGTCCCAGCACCCCTTGTTCCTTGACCAGTACTACGATGTCCCCAGACCCGAGTAAGGACAACCTTGCCCGAAAACCTGCAAAACGCGCCAAACGACTCCCCGCCATCCGTCCTTCATACCGGTCCCAACCGTCATCCTCACAATCAGTAGCGACATCTACAGCCACATCCACAACCTCTGCCCCTTCCTCCTCACAAACTATAACCACAAAATCTTGGGTTACCAAAGTCAAGAAGGGGACAGGAGACAAGGCTTCCTCAAGGCTTCGGTTTGAGGAAACCATTATCACTCGCACCGAGCCTGTGCCCTTGCCTGCCAAATCTTCAGTTACTCAAGGACCACTACAGGATCAGTTACCTTCCGGGGATCCAGACACTGCCGGAGTCAAGGTTCCACGTGTGGTGAAGCGCAAACGAGTTTACACTGCAAGAGTAAGTTCACATTATATCTTGTTTAGGTTTCTATCTGCTTAACATCTGGACGATAATCTCAGTCAAAGCTGATTCAGTGGATCTCTCTGCGTGATTCAACGCTGGACGAGATCCTGCGGCACGACGGATTTGGGTCATTTGACCCTGATATCTGTTGTACATGCGGGATAGCATCTGATAACCTATATCGTTGTCGGGATTGCGGTCACGGAACGGCCGTCCTTTGCAAAGATTGTCTTTTATCCAATCATGCTGATCTGCCCCTCCATCGTACTGAGGTAAGCTTATGTCTTTTGCTTAATTCTCTCTCTTTTTTCTGAACAACGTCTCGTCATTTTAGCACTGGAATGGCAAGTTTTTCAGAAGGATATCCCTTGCTGCTTTGGGACTCGTGATTCAGCTCGGCCATGATGGTAAACCATGCCCTTGCCCTGTTTCGGGCACCCCTGGTTTTACCGTATTCCATACGTCTGGTGCACATATCGTCAATATTTCATACTGCGATTGTACGTTGGGCCGCCCAGCTTTGGAACGACACGTGCAACTTCTTCGAATGCAGTGGTTTCCGGCCACTCATATCCGACCTCAGACCGCCTTCACCTTTGAGTGTCTTGATACATTTCACGAGAGTACCTTGCAAGGAAAGGGAAACTTATACGACTACTACAACGTGCTCCTTCGGAAGACCGATAACGCTTCAATTGATGCACCCTATGTGAGTCTATTCAGCTCCCAGGACCCAGTCATGTAAATTAGCTCTAAAACCACCAATAGTATCGTTTCTCGGAAATTCATCGAGTATTTCGGCTTTGGCGCAATCTGATGACATGGAAACGGGCTGGAAGAGGGCATGATCCTTCTGGTATTGATGGAACAGCTCCCGGCGGCTTGACGGTGGAATGCCCAGCTTGTCCCCACCCCGGTCGGAACCTCCCTGATAATTGGGCGGAAGCTGGGCCTTTACTGTATGTTCCTCAGGATTGACTGTATATTTGCCGCTGACATGGGTTTTTAAGCTATTTATATACATTGTTCATTGCCGTCGACGCCAACTTCAAGTTGAAGGGAAAGAATCGCAAATTGAGTGATGTCGACCTTTTACCTGGTACTGGGGTATTCGTCAATGATTCTGAGTATCAGTCCCATCTTCAGAACTACACGGAGCAGCCTGAAGTAAGTTCTTATTGTCGACGGTCTATCACCAGCTGTAGTAGCAAGTCCTGATAACACGATTCAATAACAGATAAATACCTGTCAATCAGAACATGACGCAATTGTTCGCGCCAGTATCCGTTCAACACCTGGGTACGCAGTCAGCGGCGTTGGGCTTGTTTTGTGTGCCAGGCATTCCTTGGTGCGAAAGAATGGCGTAGGGGACTTGCAAAAAGGAGAAAGGTATGCTTTTTCAAATAAATTTCTCGTCACACAATTTAAGACTTGGTGATTTTCCAGATATTGTAATATGGACTTTATTGTGCTTTCTGCGTTAATCGGGGTGTCGTTGCTGTGTGTTTTGATTACATACGACATAGCTTGCCAGTGGTATAAGAACTTATACAAACGGATGGCGGAGCTCCCTGAGCATATGAGAATAGCATCAACCACGAAAATTCAGACAGCAATCCCAAGTTGGCATATCAACGGCCACGGAGCACACTGCCGGGACAATTTCTGCCTCGGTTATACAAAGGGGGTTGGGAGAACTTGCGGAGAGGAGGTCGAAACAAATTGGTCACATACAAACCCATTGGCACCAAGTGTCCGCGAGATGGCTCTTGCCGCACGGCGAGAGACTTTAAACGACCATTGGAACGGATGGAATTTCCGTAAGATTGTTGGTTTTAGTGAGTCAAGGGTCCAGACATCTGAACTTCCAGATCATTAACGGCTTTCCATCTCATACCAGAATCAACCTTTCTGCGAAAGTTCAAGGAAGCTGTGTACATGCGAAAGAAGTCTGCAAAAAACTTCAAAGACACCACAGCTACCTTCAAACCCGAACACGTCACTCAATGGACTGTTGAAGTTGAGAACTGGGAGAAAAACCGGAGCGCTCCAAATCCATTCACAGAAACAACGAACAGTATGTCAGCTTCTATTGTGGTTGGAAGAGAATTACAAATTGACGTATAAACACCAGCTGTGACGCTCCAGGATGTAAGACTTGAACTTTCAAAGGAAGAACAAAAGGCCACGGAAGCAGGCAGTCCTTCTCCCCACAAAGTCTCGATGTCTGGATATCTAGTTAACGGCTTAGAGCTCGAAGATCAGCAGTACGTGAACCATCAAAATCGAGGATAACTCAGCTGACAGATATCACTGATATCTAGATTTAAGTTGCGATATGAAGTGGCAAACAAATCTAAGAAGACAACAAAGGTCGAGGCCGATATCTTGGATAAACGAACGGCCCTTTCCCGACGAATTCAAAACTGGAGAGGGGCGCAGCTTGTATACACACCGCACGCTGCAAACCTGATTGCCGCAAAGGGGACTTTGGATGAAAATGGGGTTCTTCAGCTCGGAAACCCAGAAAACGTACCATTGTTCCTTCCGTCAGCGATGCCTCCTGAGATACGTTCGACAACCGAGATGAAGAAGATTTGCGAGATGGAGTTGAGCCTCAGGAAGGCGGCGGCCGACGATGCCCTCTGTGAGATTCGCAAGGGACGACGGAATCTGATGAAACTATGGAAATACAAGAAAATCAATGTTTCAGGAACTGGCAACAGACCGAACACCAGAATGCTTACCGTGTACAAGAGAATGGACTACAAGATTGAACGTGCGGCACATAAGTATCGAAGGAGCCGAACGGCACTCCTCGCACTTGATCCAGATGGAGAGTGGAAGGAAAACTTGAAGGAGCTGCGAAATGAGGATATTCGGGGCCCAGGAAAAGACCCTGACGATACCAAAACGAGTAACGGGAGATACGACGAGTCGTGGATTTGGATGGTGCAAAAGAACGAGGCCGTCGCGGAAAACGAAGAAAGGGAATTCATTGACGACATGAGGGTGGAGTGGGTGAAATCCAGGGCACGCAGTATGAGGTGGGAGGAGGAATTTCTTCTTCTTCAAGAAGAGATGAGGCGAGTCCTTGTGTGGTTGCAGTGGAAAGCGGCGTGGTGGAAATCCCAAGCCTTACTCCGAACATCAGCACCTCCAGACATCCTTTTAGGTATTGAAGCTTACTCACATAAGCAGGCCCATATTCTGTTGCGCATGGCCGAGCAGTGCGCAGTTGAATGGCTGCCTGTCTTGCGTGAGGAAGGTTGTGAGCCAGATTGGCCGTCCCATTTCCTGTCGTTGCCAAAGCCAAAGGACAAGAAAACAAGGGGGCGTGGACGCCAGCAGGTGGAAGAAAACGGGGCGAATGAGAGCGAGGAAGAAAGCGAAAGGGAAATATTGGATACCTCAGATGAGGATGAGGAGGAGCGGGCGCACGATGATGGTGAAAACGATAACGATGATGATGATAATGCGTTGGACTTTGATTTCGATGATTACTAATGTCACGTGTAGTAATATTCCTTCTTTAGGATTGAATGCGAGGCCGCTGATGGAATGAACGGCGGGCGAGGCAAGAGAATGATTGGATTCGACGGCAGGGAATGATTGCGACTGGGTAAGGATTGAATGCAAGGCCGCTGATGGAATGAACGGCGGGCGAGGCAAGAGAATGATTGGAAGCCACGGCGGGGAATGATTGCGGCTGGGTAAGCATTGAATGCGAGGCCGCTGATGGAATGAACGGCGGGCGAGGCAAAAGAATGATTGGAATCCACGGCGGGGAATGATTGCGGCTGCCAGGTAGTGATTGAACGCGGATCCGATTAATGAATGAACAGAAGGCAAGGCAAGAGAATGAACGCACCACTAGGTAAATGATTGAACGCGAATGCGATTAATGAATGAACGGAACACAAGGCAAGAGAATGAACGCACCACTAGGTAAATGATTGAACGCGGATCCGATTAATAAATGAACAGAAGGCAAGGCAAGAGAATGAACGCACCACTAGGTAAATGATTGAACGCGAATGCGATTAACGAATGAACGGAACACAAGGCAAGAGAATGAACGCACCGAGGATATAATGATGTGAGCACACTAGGTAAATGAATGAACGGAACACAAGGCACGAGAATGAACGCACCACTAGGTAAATGATTGAACGCGAACGCGATTAATAAATGAACGGAACACAAGGCAAGAGAATGAACACACCGAGGATATAATGATTTGATCGCACTAGGTAAATGAATGAACGGAAGGGAAGGCAAGAGAATGAACGCTCCAGGTAGAGATTGATTGGCGTTACGATGAATGATTGGCACGGTAAGCAATGAACTAGTTCAATTCATAGATATATGGTAAGGTAGCACATTCCCCTCCAGGCACTTACCTTTGATTGAATGATTTCTAGGGAAGCTACTAGTGGCTCCCTACACCGGTGACATGCCTCTCAAGCCCAAGCCGTATTGGCGGTACTTGGGTTTCTACTTCGATCGCAAGCTCACATTCACTGAGCACGTTCGATATTACTGCACCAAAGCACTCACGACCGTCAAGGCCATGAGGATGCTAGGTAATTCGTCCAGGGGTCTTCCTCCTCTACAGAAGAGGACCCTATACCGGTCCTGTGTGTTGCCCATCACAACGTACGGGTTTCGCATGTGGTTCTTCAAGAGCGCTCGCAACAAGGGTGCTCTTGCTCACTTTACCTCGATGCAGCGTCTCACTGCTATCTGGATCACTGGTGCCTTTCGCAC
This sequence comes from Psilocybe tampanensis, assembly GCA_019904355.1. Classification (NCBI taxonomy): domain Eukaryota; kingdom Fungi; phylum Basidiomycota; class Agaricomycetes; order Agaricales; family Agrocybaceae; genus Psilocybe; species Psilocybe tampanensis. The sequence goes on along the minus strand of JAHXRV010002627.1, from coordinate 1,583 downwards.
CACCCCCACTGGTGGAGCCGAGGCCCTCGCTGGCCTCTGCCCCACCTCAATTCTGTTGGAGAGAATGTCTCATCGTGCGGATTTCCGTGTCGCGAGCCTCCCTCCATCCCATCCCCTGAGGGCTTTCTTGTCCGACCAGTTCCGTGGCACGTCGAGTCCCCACTCGACAGCCGTCTCCAACATTATGTTGAAGCAGCTGGCTTCGACCAAGGGCTCTCTCATCGACATCGACGGCGAATTACCTAAACTCACCGAGGCTCTTGCTCCAATGAGTGACCTGGCCCTGTCCCGGTCAACGCCTTCTCGATCGTTTCCCTGATCGCATTCAGTGGGACGATTGGAAGAAACTGACCCCGCTTCTCCACACTGATCTGGAGATTGCGGAGGCCCTCGTGAAGAGGGAGCTTCACTTGGACACCGTCTACCAGGAATGGCACGGCGGCGACAAGAAATTCATTGGGGCGACGGACGGAAGTCTGGCGCTCTCAGGGAAGTACCAGGCGTCATCGTCGGGTCTCCTACTTGACGGCCACAGGAAAAAGCCCGTTTGGGCGGGTGCCTGGGTCGCTGGCGATGCTACTGCGAACGACGCAGAGCTCTACGCCATCCGAGTGACTATACTCAAAGCTCTCGAGCTTGGAGCAAAGTCCCTTGTTATTTTCACGGACGCAATGCACTCTGTGAGGAGGGCTTTGAACCCGAACTTTCACTCCGGCCAGGGCCACTCAATTGCAGTGTGCTCAGCCCTCATTCCCTGGTTCGAGTCTGACCCGGACCACACCCTGCTCTTTGTCTATTCCCCTGCTTCGCTGCAGTGGGGCATTCACAATGATGCTCATGAATCTGCGAAAGCTGTTCGTGCTTTCAAACCTCGGGGCCCTTCCCGCCGTTTCCTCATCCGCACGTTTGATGCTGTCCGCAAAGCCATTGACGTGAAACGTGACAATCGTTGGAGGCAGACCTTCGACGATCCCGCTTATCCAGGGAGCAATTTCTTGCACCTCCAAGGGCATGCTGGTGATGCTCTTTGACCACATTCGAAGGCCGATCGGTCGATGAATTGGTTACGGTTTGCACAGGGGGACGATCGCGATGCAACCGCCCTCTATGCTTGCATGGTTAGGTGTATTACCTGCCATGCTCCGATCAGAGAGTATTACTCTCGGTTCGACATTGACGCAAGGCTGAAATGCCGCTGCGGTCGCAGGCCCATTGAGACCCGCGATCATATCTTCCACTGCCATAGAGCATACAAGCCCCCAGAGGGCCGCCGCAGGATGTTCACCCCTACTTCAGTGCATCATCTCGTCGATTTCTTGTTGGAGAACCCCCTTGTGTTTGCCTTCGATGCCCCCCCCGCTGGGGTGGGGTGACTGTGTACTTCCCCATAGCCGCTATGGGGTTTGGGTCGACTGGCTCTCAAGTTTGAGGCCAATAGTCCGCACTTCGGGTCTGTGTGTACTGGTGGCTGGTTGGCTTCGGCTGATTGGCCTTTGAACGGCTAGTACTTCCTTCGGGGGAGCCTTGACTTCGGTCTTGGCTTATCGTCCTTTCGAGGGCGTTTACGGCGAATTAACGTCATT
>JAHXRV010002624.1:0-44007 GCA_019904355.1 Psilocybe tampanensis | reverse complement strand
AGGACCCGTGAAAGTACACCCAGATGGGTGTTCCGGTTGGGGATAAAAATTTGCGAAAAAATGAAAAATGCCTCAGGTCTGTGGGGATAAAATTTTTGAGATTTTGAAAAAATGCCTGATCCCTTTTCGGGGATAAAAATCTGGGGAGGGATTTTATGCCTGATCTGGTGGGGGATAAAAACTTGCCAGAGTCGGGGACCGAACTCGCTGGAGTGTCAGCTGCACGACTTTATGGATCAAACGAACTTACCGCTAGACTAAACTAATGTCCAAAGTATAAATATCTTTGTATATCTCGTTGTAGTATTATGTGCTGTAGTAATTTCCAAGTTCCGCAATATGTCTCATTCCCAAGTGCTACGCATTATCCGTTTCGACTTTATTCGGTCTGCGGCTTTCATATCCACGCTCCACTCACATTCAAGACGGAATCAAGATATCTTTTGAGGACTGGAACCTTTTCAGGGTTCTCAACTCCAAAGATAACAAGAAAAAAGTCTTCCAAGCTCTCAAGTCTCTGGCAGGGAGGCAAAAGGGATTGGAAACAGGTGCAGAAGAGGGAGAGGAATGAAGTTTTCTTTGATTTTCGTCGCTTTTTGCAATCTTCTTCTTACTTTTTTGTTGTAATGCATTCTATTTTGTTCTATAGTACTTAAATACCCTCAGGGAGGAGGTTTAGGCTTCGGAAGAGGTTTTTTTGAGAAAATACGTCGAAAATCATGAAAAATACCCTATTTTATATGCCTCCTCCGATTCGGGGATAAAATTTGGGCGACCTTGATGCCTCCGCCAAATTGGGGATAGAATTTTGAAAAAAAATTCGAAATTTCCGGGGATAAAAAACCCAGATTTTGACCATTTTGGGAACAGGCATCTGGGTGTACTTTCACGGGTCCTGATATCACCAGGCCACATGCTTCGGCGACTTGTGCTCAATGGCCACCGTACCTCCTTTAAGGAAATGCTACCAGTGATTATGATCAGAAGAACATAGGTTTGTAATTTATATGGACGGAAACAGACCTTTTTGAACGAGGAACTCGTCATTTCCGAAGGCAACAGAGGGCCGAGTGGGGAATTAGATCTCCGCTTTGTTCCCATGTGGCCGGGAAATTTGCTTAGTATTTACATCATCCAGGCTACGTTGGAACGACATTTGGTCTTCATACATACAAATTCCTGGGAGTGGGGTGCATAAGTTCGTCATACAGCCAACGCAGCCTGCAGTCCTTCCCTTCGACTCATCGAGGTATCCATTCAGCGACAAGGGCCTGTGCCATGTCGGCATAAGTTGCTACCGACATTAAACATTCCATTCCGATAACGTAGGAATACGAGCGGGACCGGTTGTGTTTGAGGCTTCTTCGTGGCTTCTTTGGATTCTTAAAATATTTCAACGTCTTGGCAAACTGGACTTGTGTCCAGCCTAGACAAAGTACCAGAGCCATGGATTCCAAGATAACATGGTTCTGTACTTAGATGGGCACCTTGGCCCTGCGAAGATACAACTGCCCAAGACCTGTGCAAAAATAGTGAAGGATTGTTCAGATTCTGTCGTGAGCCCACGAATGACAAGCGCCCACAAGCGCTTACGTATTCGATATGTAAGGTCACAGTACCATTCCGCATCAACACCGCTCTGGGTGCTCCTAAACGCATAGACGACCTGTAGGCAATTAGGATGAGTGTCATGAACTGTTGAACAGTAAGTAGGCTTAAGTAGGCCGGAGAAGTCGGGACATCAGAACACACCACGTGGCATTCACCTTTCTGAATCTAATCTATGATCGCAATTCCCGGCGGTAATCGGTGTTTTTCTGCATTTTACTCCAGGGTTTGTGAAGTACAGGTCCAACACTTTGTCCTACATGCCCCCAACCCTGATCAGCATTGCGTCAGAAATAGAGGCGTAATTGTTCATTCACCAAGTCCAACCCCACACACAGCCACAGGATCTTACCTTCCAAGAGCAAATGAGTGAACTTCGTGAACATGGAACAGCGCAACTCATCTTATCAGAAGCCAACGCTCTGCAATACTTGTATCCGTGTATCCGAGAGCTTCTCTCCCTCTGCTAGAGTCTCAACGCAACCTCCATTCCACAAACCAAGATCCTGTTGCATTGACCCCGAGAAAGCCACAGAACCTTGTCCTAAGAAAGAGGGGTCATCTGATGGTTGTAGCCCATCGCACGTGTCGGATTGAACAAAAGAAACTCGACAGTGGCTTCCAATAACCGGACGGGTCCTTGATGCATATTCAATGAGTTCAGTCAACGTTCAAGTTGTCAAGATTCAACCCTGGGCAAAACCTTCCCCGCCGGCAACACCTATTGCCAACGAAGATAACGCATGGCGCGAAGAAGTGAACATATATAACACTGATCAAGAACTAATCCGACTCTTTGGTGCAGCATGATCGCCTTTATCAGCCTCAGAAGAAGACGAACACTCTTGGAAAACTCACCAAACGCCTGTACAAACACATTTATTATCGATGACTCCAGCACGCAATAGGAAGGTTCAATCGTTCACCATGCCGACATTTGCATAGATAACTCCGGATCGGTATGTGGGCGTCCTGATCAGAAAAAAAAGAGATATTAATCAAACCACAATCAAACTGTATTTTATCATTCGCTCACCAAATCTTACACCGCCACCGATGAGAGGCCATTTAAGAACGGGATTGTGTTTCATGATGCAGGAATTATTTCTCCAACGAAACCCTCCTTCTTAGCTTCATGGCACCAATCGAAAGGATAGCAATTTGGTATGTGGCACAAATGAAATCAGTGGACGAAGACTGAGAGACCTGTAGCGGTGGAGGAATCGGTGGATTGACTTTGGCCGGGGTCCTAAGTCAAAACTGTGACATATCGGTGGACATCTACGAGACAAAGCCCGTGTTGACCGACTTCGGCGCCGGCATAGCGATCTGGAAGAGGTCTTGGGAGGTGGTCCAAGGCCTCGGTCTGGAGGAAGAAGTAGCAAAGAGGAAACTCCCATTTCCAAGAGAGGGAGAAGGAAAGACCAAGTCCTTTTCGACGAGTTGAATAAACCTTGACTAAAATCGATCTGTTTTAACAGCTTCAGGCCCAATATTTCGAAAGGCTGGACAACCGGAGCCAGGATTCGATTTCCACAACCATGTGATGCCTTGTACGTCGACATCTTCGAAGATGATCAGAAGATATGGACATTAACCCCGGAAAAACAAAGATGGACCGACCTCCATTCCAAGACCAATGCTCATTGATATGCTCAAATCGAGGTTGAATCCCAAGAAATGCTCCATTCACACAAGCAAACGTCTGACAGAATACCGATTGAATGCCGTCGATGGATCAATAACCCTAGTTTTCGCAGACGGTACAACTGCTACTGCCGATGTTCTCATCGGAGCTGATGGCGTGCATTCTATGACTCGCGCTTCGATGTATCGTTCTTTGGCAAAAGCTGATGATAAAGCAGGCTATGAGCAATTCATTGACCCGATTTGGAGTGGTACACATGCCTACCGTGGATCGGTCGACTATACGAAGTTCAAAGCACTGTATCCCAACCACCAGGCTCTGCTACAACCAAAAATAGTGAGAAATCAAGATAATTGACCTGAAGAAAAAGCTCACCTCTCAGAACTCTTGACACGCAGTGGTGTGGGAAAAGCAAGGTAAATTCGTTTTTTTTTTTTTTTTTGACGAGAAGAGCAGCTGAGCAAACAGGAAAAACCATTCAGCATGTTGTATCCGTCCCTATACAGCCGATCAACGCCATTAACATTATCGGTTACTACTCCGTTGACACGGGCGAAGGTACACCCTACGAGGGTCCATGGGTCTCTGATGTTTTGACAGAGGAGGTTGTCAAGACTTATGAAGGATTTGAGCCAGATCTAATGCTCCTTCTGAAGGTCAGATTACAGCAAAGATACTTTTTGACCAAACTCACAAACCTTGACGTAGCACCTTGAAAAGCCGAGTAAATGGGCTATCCATGTTACCCGCCAGTTGCCTCTCAGTGTTGACGGAAAGATTGCACTTCTAGGGGACGCTGTACGACCCAAATTTTACTTTCGTGTTTCCATGATAGACGCTTATCCAGTTTCAAGGCACATGCGATGACCCCACACCAAGGTGTTGGTGGCGGCCAGGCCATGGAGGTATGACTTTTCCTGTCAAAATGTGTCAACAAAATTGAAAAAAAGAAAATTTTCTTTCATTTCAGGACGCACATATTCTAGGCCATCTTTTGGCTCACCCAAAAGCCAACATCGATAACGTCGAAGAAATTTTGAGGATATATCAAGAAATACGTCTGCCTTTCGTTACCAAGGTGGTGGAGCGTTCACGAAACAACGGGATGATATACGAATTCATGCACCCTGATTATCCCGTCAAAGATGATGCGACATCGCAAGAGCTTAAGGTTCTGGGAGAGATGATTGGAGAGACCTTCGAGTGGCTTGGAAGAGGTGGCTGCGATGAAGACTTGAAGAAAGCTGAGGGCGTGTTCCTTTCGCGGTGCACCGACGTTTGATGGAATATGGGCTGGGATAACATGGAAGAGCGATGAACGGCTGAAGAAGGCGAAATATTTATAAAACTTATTCCCAAAAAAAAGTTTCATGACGAGAGTTGCGACGGTTGAAGATTTTAGGAAAGATGGCATCCTCGTCAGAAGAGATACCAGCGATTACATTTGAAATAAGGATTTTAGGTGACATTCGAGTTTTGGTTGTGCGTGAAAGGTTCACGAAGCTACGGTCAGGGGGATATTGTATGACCCTCGATCAACTCCTTCCCGAAGGACCGTTTTGAGTTTCAGCTTGGATCTTCTGTTGCAAGATGCCTATGAGATAGTTCGAGTTTTCTCTCTTCTTCTGTATCGTTTCTTCCAGGGCATCAGCATTCGTCTTGATGTAATCAACTTTGCTGCTGTAGTGCTTCGCAGCTTGAGCACGCGTCTGCATGAGATGATCAGTATAAACATCGAAGTGAATCCTCCTGCGGCATACCTTGCGCACATAATAGCCAGTTCCTACATCCACTATTACGTGTTCAGGATCCGATAGTTTTCCTGGAACGTAAAGTGAATTGGTCAGAGGAACCAAGATGGTTTTACCTTACTGAAGAAGTCAATAGATGTTAGGCAATAGATTAATCGCAAAACGCACTCTTGTCCTCTGGTTTCACTTGATTAACGTTGTCCAGACAATTTTTGAACTTTGCCTGTGCTTGCTTGAGCTGCGCGAACGAGTTGGTAAGGTGATTAAGTTCCTGTGAGATTCTCTTCGAGTTAGGCGGTGTTATCTGGAGTCTCGCAGCATCCAGTCTACCTCTTCAAGTTGCTTGCGGACTTCTGACAGCTGCGCAATGTCAAGATCTGCAACATTGACTGTTTGTTGAGGCTGCGACATTGGACAAAGACAAGGGCGGTGTGGCGAAGCGGAAAGTGAGAGGATTCCGTGTTGATTGAAATAATATTTGCATCATTAGTGATTATGTAAATAATGTTATCGATACTTAATAGTACTTAACAACACTTATCTGTAGGTGAGCCGAGTTGCCGAAACGGTGTGGGACGCCGCCTTGCAGGTCCCGCTCTTGTCATTGACCTCGATGGCCCACCAGAAGGAGGGGCCTGATACCATAGGAAAATACCCCCAAGATCTAGGTAAAATCAATGTAATTTCCCTGAACTGGATCTCAAAATACCTCTGCATTAACAGTTGCTCTATTCCACGCCTCATTTCATCCGACGAAGGGAAACATTGTTGACTGGTCAGTCAAAGCTAGCGATGGTGCGCACCTTCACTGTATCTCCGATATTATCAATGACCAGGGTTTTTTAGATCTCAATCTAGACCGACTGGAATTCAGCGCTTTGCCCAGTGGATTGCATCTTGTGGAACAAGACGTTGTGTATGTCTTCCTCTATTTCTGTTCAGAAACTCAATGTGTTCAGTGTATCATTTCTTATTTAGGTCTTTCACCAAGGATGGACAACAAGGTCTGTGTGTTTTCCGACGGCGAAAGACGACAGAACAAGGGCATCGTGGATTCCGTCTGAGTTCCCTTGGGATACTTCTCGCCAAGTCTCGTCGCCCACGACCCCATCGACACCTAAAGGCCCTTAAGGAGCTCATAGATACCATATACACGCTCATGGAAAGCATGGGGATCCTCGAACCAACTGAATACGACTGGGATCTCGCGCGTGCGTTCTTCGAGGAGCGGAAAGTCAGACGATCGGACTTGGGTGGAGCGGGTGATTGGGCTGGTTGGAGCGAAGAATTGTATGGTGTGAGTCCCTTTTCGTGAACCTTGTTGATTTCTTTCTCATTACCATGATAGATATACTCTGAGCCCAATAACACAAACCCAACACTGCATCTCCCCCATCTGCTGCGGATATTGGGACCCTCGTCGTTAACACTGTACAAACACGTTCTGGGACGGAAGAGGATCATGATTTATACCCTGCCGCCCGTTGAAGCGGCGTGTATTCTCTGCCATGTCATCGGCGACTTTTGCTTTGAAACGCAGGCCCAGACCGAATCTGGACATCTTAGAGGGAAGCACAAGGAGCCTCTTCCTGTTTTTGGAATGGTGACCCTCGCGGACTTGGACCGATTGGAACTAGAGAGCAAGACAGGACTGGGCTGGATAGCATGTGAGTAACAACACTTTTTTTTATTGGGTTGTGCTAATAAAGGTGCCAGGCACTACGGACGCTATTTTTATGGAGAAACCTTCTTATTATGACTTACTTATCGACCTTACGACGTCAACACCCAATAAATCAACACGACCGACTTTTTATGCTTCCAAAGCAAGCTCGCCACAACCTGGGAGCTCAAGAGGACCTTCTTACAAGCTTTCGCCTATGTATTTCTCTTGGAGCGACATCAAATTGGTGAGTTGCTGCAATCTCTGGATCAAGTACAAATACTGATAAATGGGAGGTCTGTAGTGGAACGAAATTGACCGGATATTACGTCTCGACTCGGAAGACGCGTCGCAGCACTCATGTTGTGGATTTCCTTCCGCCGATGCACCACCCAAATCGAACTATATCACAGTTTGGACTGACGCGTGGCAGGTATACGAGGATGTCTGCCTCATCTGTGCTGGACTTTGGATGGGGAGCTGGCGGGGGAACTCCATGGCATCGTACTCCACTGCGAACGGTGCAGAGAACTGGGGCGCGGTCCGCCTGGAAGGAGACGATGACCTGTCGATCAACGGGACCTACGTGCGGAATCTGGGTATGGGCATCGAGGGCCGGCCGGCTGAGCCGTCCACTCTCGGCGTGCCAGGTCCATCGACGTCTAAAGCTGCACGACGGGCGAGCGCGATGTCGTGGTCAAGCGGAAAGGCGACGGTTGTAGGGACCGTCGGTGGGAAAGGGAAGCAACCTTCCTCATCAACGTCCGCATCAGCACACCCCACTATTCCAAGCGAGGCAGGCGAACACTACGAGTTTAACCAGTTCCAAGACTCCGCAGAGGGAACGCAGCGGCGGAACGGTCAGCTTCTTACGACGATGGCCATTCTGCAGACCTTCCACGCACATACGCAATTTCAGCTTTCGGTGCTTGGGGATTTGTTGACAAGGCAGGGCGTACCGCCCCTCCTCTCTGCTGGCGACGGTGTGGAGAGGGTCGTCTTTCTCACTCCGAAGGACATGCTCGCCTTTGAGCTTGGTACACTCAGCAGCTTTGATGCGCGATACCTCAAGTGGCTTGTTCGTGAATATTCTGGGGATGAAACCAAGGTCATCGTCAAGCGTGGATGGAAGGATATTTTATCCTCTATCTTTGGTTATGGTTAACCTTTTTTCATTTTCTTCTGTATAATTTTACCTTGTATCTTTTTGGGCCTTAATCATGGACCCCTTTCTTGTTTACACTGGATGCATATACCATTTTCTCTCTCCTTTCTTTTCTCTTTATTGTTAATAAGGATCGGGACTTTCTTACTTTCTACTTATACCGATGTAGATATCGTCTTATTGCTCAATACCATGCTACAAATACTCGACTACACGTCTCCTAAGTTCTTCCAAGCTTAAAAGACCACTAGCACGGGGCTGGAGAAAGTCAAAGTCAATTCGAACCCCGACACCATGTTTCAGAACTCCGTCAAGGACCTTTCAAACGAAACCTTCACCTCTGAACTCATCCAATGCCCCATTCCTTTGAGAAAATCGGCGAAACGGGGTATACGAACATCAGCGACGGACAAACTCGTTAATCTTTCCAGGCGGAAATATCCCCATATACCCAAGTTTTCAAGTTCGAGGTCGACCTTTCTCAATGGCGACAACCCGAGCTGAAGGGTTTCTCGAGCCCATCTCCGACTCGTGGTCTTCCTGCGAGAAATGAGCATGCGTTCTAGAAGATCTATTGGAACTCCCGGTGCCGCTGCGCTGATGAGGAACTTCTTGAACTCTAATTCCTCTAGGCGGGGAAGGATCGACAGCGATGACGGGTCGGCGCTAGTTCTTGTGAGAATTTCTATGGCTCGGTTCGTCCTCATACCAGCGAGGTGTACAGCTGTTGTATGCTGGAGATGCTGCGAGGCGATGATCTCGAGCAGGACGTCCTCGGGTGCTCCCTTGTTGTCGAAAGAGAACTTGGCCAGTTTGCATGCCGACCTCTCGAGAAACGATATAAATGGATCGGCTGATTCCATCACGCCGAAGCATCCAATCGACATAAAGGTAATGTTGATTTCTTCTAGCGCTGGGCATTCAATCGAGTCGAATATGTGCACCGACCGATCGGGATGGAAGGTGAGATCGAGGATACGGAGGTGGCTGTGGACAATAGGTTCATGCAAAACGTCCAACACATGGCCGTGTTCTGCATGGATGATGGCGTCGAAATGCTCGAGCACAGGACACCCGAGCAACAGGCCAAAGACTTGGGTAACCGTCAACGCGTTCTCGGAATATCCCTGACGGTACGTGAGGTGCTTCAGGTGCTTCCAATGCGGGAACATGTTCACGAGGCTTGTTGGCTTGTACCACTGGGGATACCACGCCAGGGAATCTATACCAGGGTTGGAGTAAAATTGAAGGATGCTATCGTCGATCGGTCCTCGCCCCATCATCCCAAACCCGTAATTGATGTCGATATAGCTCAGCCTCGGTGGGGAATATCTTGGTAAACGCTCTTGGAATCCGGACGAGACATAGTTGGCATGCGAAAGGTGAACTGTGATATGTTGCCACTCGTCATAATGGGGGAAAAGGAGATCGACGAACCGCCTCGCCATCTCGGGGTTGGATGTCTCTGAGGCTGACGCTTTCCCCATCGCCAATGACAACGTCAGCGGGGATTTGGCTGCCAAGGCGAGCCATTGGGATACCATATCGATGTGCTTCATCGTTGGCTCTGTAATGTGGATGCTGGACCATAGCGTCGATCGTGACCTGGAGACGTGCATCCAGTATCTGCAGACGTGTCCCAGAATAAATGGGTTGACGACCTGTTTGTACTGCGCAGAGACAAAGCTGCTCGGACATGCTTGGGTCCTATTTGTTGGTTCGTGGACGTAATACGCAAAGATTTCTTCGAGAAGTTCTGGAGGTAAATCATTGATCGTCGTTTGTGGCTGACGGATAAAAGGCAGCTTGGAAGAGGGATATAGATCTGTGATCCAGTATCTCTCGGAGGACCATCCCGGAGGGTAAAAGCTGATCATTCTTCTCTAAGGATATGGTAGTAAATTGTGGGGGTGGAAATTCGGTCGGTAAATCGAGGAAATGTTGGACGGCGCCTAATCAAAGGAACAGTGAAGCGATCGCCAAGGTGGTGGAAGAATGAAGGGTCAATTTTGTGCTGGGCTGACGGGTTTTATAGCGTTTCCAAAATCAAGACTCCTCAGCCATTGGGGCACCCTGGGGATTGCTGACAAGGCCGAAACGCACACAGCGTTTCCATTGATTGACAGCCGGTATCCGGAAGTGGACACCAATTACAATAGATTACAGCCTTGTCTGCTCCTCCACTACGACCAACTTCACACTGCAGAACTTTCACGGATCGCACACACCAAAGGTGCGTTGAAGAATTATCTGGCGGCAACTACGCTGATTCGCCTATTTTTAAGCGATCTCTGACGCCCTGCTACAACTTGAACAAGGTTGGTTGGATCTGGCATCTGAAAGTGGAACCCAGAACCACCTATCCCAAAATAGATTTGCCCAGGCCTCAAAACGCTCACAAGTCCAAATGCAGGTTTGTGTGTGCTATTGGGACGTCAAACCTCATCAAACTGAGAGTTTCTCAACTGGAGTTGCTCTCGGGAATAGTGGGTTCGTTTCCAACACTCTCTGTGATTCTGCGATCACCACTGAAGGATATCTGTCCAGAATAGGAGCGATGGCAATCCAGAACGAAAAAAATTATCAAACAACACAATCAATTCAAATTTCACAATTCACGAAGAACCTGGATAATAATAAGAATGTGCATTGACAAAATTGTCAAACTTACAGTCATTGTGATGATCAATTTCCATGGCGACGGTGCCCACTCGAACGTCCTCACAGGCGCTTATATTACGGTGTCAGCAATCAAACTTGGAAAATGGTACCAGTGTTATGTTCAGCGGCTTTGGTCACTTTGCAGCCCGTCTTCTCTGGGTCGAATGACTCTGATATCCGTTCCAGAACAGGAGTAAAAACATTTACAACATCATAAGGGTAAAGTCCAAAAAATGGATTGTGGTTCCATAAACACTTTCTATCACAGATAAAAAGCCACGAGTACTAGTATTAGATAGCCATGGGCGGCCTGTACCAAATCCAACTGGTATCACTATCCGAAGAACGACTATCTCGAAAGTCGGCCTTCTCTGCATCGCTGAGTGCTTTCGATTTTCGGTCTGGGTTCTGTTTCTCGGAGTTCGCAGGACCGCCCCGACCCTCCACATTCTCATCCGACCATGGACTACTTGAAATCGAAGGTTCAGGCGTACGCCCCGAAATACGAAACATATTGAGCATGTCAGAACGTCCGACTGCTAGTTGTTGCTCAGTTGTTGGCAGCGGTACCCCAAACGGATCGCGAAGTCCACGTAAAAAGGAGTCTGTATCGTTATCCTCAACGTCCCTTTCCCTTCTTGTCCTCAAAATTCGCCGGCGGATGAGGATAAGTGCCAAGACGACAGCTGCAAGAGCGAGGAGAGGGATGAGGACACCCAGAATGATCGCGAGCTTCGAATGATGAATATTTCTACTGAGATTCTCGCTGGAAATGACGGTTGGGAAGGCTGTCAGGCCTGAGCTTGGTTGTGCAGAAAGGGAGGGGTAGAAATTGGGAGAGAGTGATGTTGTGTAGTCGGGCAAAGCTGACATAGATAGAGTAGGGGTAGACAATGGGTTCGCACTTGATGTGGAGATAGCCGCCGGGTTTGAGATGGAAGCAGACGCTGGACCACTGCCGGTTTGCGAAGGAGGAGGTGAGGTCGTTGCCGTATTCGGCGACGCACCGTCAGGGTGGGTATTGGTATTCGCCACGATCGGTGCAGGGGGTGAGAACGTGGGAGGAGGGTTGGGCGGAGGCGTGGTCTGAGTAGCCACTGGAGGAATCGTGTTTGCCTTGGGCGGAGTAGCGGTTGTACCATCCGTGGCCGTCTTTTGCGTTTCGGTGGGCGGAGGGGGCGGAGGGGGCGGAGGGGGAGGACCACCTTTCTTTCCAGGTGGGTCGTCCTTGCCATGGGGATTTGCTGCGTTTGGGCTATCTCCCTTTTCTGTGGGAGGTTTGTTTAGACCTGGAGGGGCACGCCCTGCAGGATTCGTGACAGGAGGGGCACGAATGAAAAAAGGAGAGGTTGGACGAGAAAAATGGGGAGCAGTCTTCCTGATTATCTCAGTAGATATTGAATCCTTGACATCTCGACGATAGAATATCGCCTTCAACAATATTAAACAGTGAATCATATATGATCGTCCAAGACTTCACTCACCGAGCCTCGCCTCAGTGTAATCTTCAACCCATCAAGTAAATCAGACTTCCCATCGTTGGATGAGAACACACTCTTCAAGAGTGTGCAGGAATATCCATTATCACCGCTTAAAGTCAAAGAATCCTGTGGTGGTGTAGTGCAGCTGTGAAAGAGAAGAAAGAGCGACAAGAAAGACGAGAGGAAAAGCACCAGCGCCGCAAGTTTGGCCGTCGGAACCAGTCCACAAGCCATTATCGCAGAGCTGGCATTGATCAGGGCAAGATTAAGAAGGAAGACGGTAAGAGCAAAGGGCGTTTCTGGCTGCGTTGCTAACGGCTGGCCATTTGGTCTAATTGAGAACAGGGCAACGACTCGGAGTTACGAGATGCCCATCGCGCTGTGAGAAGAACAAAATGAATTACTTCCAACTTTCCCGTATGAGACGATCACGAGAACATACCATTCCGCCTTGTTTTCCGTGGAATATCAATGTGTAGGCATGCTACGAACTGCTGAGAATTTCTGATGATTATTGATGGAGATCACTGGCAATGGTCTAAAAATAGCCTACTGCGACGCTGGCGACAGTGGTTTTCTCACAAGCAATCTTGAAGAGGAGCGTGAGCGCTTGTCCGACTCGGAATTTTATACTTACTGAAAGACTCAATTCAAAGATACGAAAGCTATGGATTGGGACTCAGGCGGGTCATGTATAAGATGTGATTGATTAAAAAAATGCTTCATGAATGCGAAAGAGTACTACCCAACGAAATGAATGGCTTTTCAATTCCGAGAACGTGCTATGACCAAGATGGGAAAGATATAAGTAGAGAAAGTATAGGTAGTGTACCTGCAGGATTTTTTGCATGTCCAAAAATGAAAAACTACAATGAATGGTATACACGAGAGGTAATGATACTAGGCCCTGCTGTCCAAGAAAATAATTAGTTTTACATTGATCTATCACTGGCAGACCGAGACTGGGATGGGTATAGACGATGCGTGTTGCTAGACCTCACGTTTCGCAAGCTAGGAGAAGGGGAGGTAGATCTAGAACTGGGGAAATACAAATCAGAAGTGGCTTCCGTCCAAGCCATAATGGACTTTTCGTTATCCATCGCCATCCTTCCACGCAATTGGGCATATCGTTGGCGACGGAGAAGGAAAATCCCTACGACCATCAAGCATAGAATCAAAAAGATCCCAATGCCGACGCCGACGCCAACTCCGATATCCGAATGCGTTTTTCGGCCCTCCGGGGCTGATATGGGCATCGTCGTTTGTGTGTCTGTTGGGCTTGCCACTGGTGCTTGACTGCCTTCGTTAGTATTTAAACCAAATGGCGCAGCAACAGTGGAAGTAGATGCCATGCTTTGAAGCGATGTGGTTGTGGGTACTAGGTCCTTGGGTGGTGGTTTACTAGTGGAAGTGGGGGATACGGACTTGATAACTGTAACGGTATGCGTTGGTGCTGGCTCTTGGATAACAGGAGTGGGTATGGGGTTTGGTGTCGGAATTGGCTTTGGAAAGACGATGCCACCTGGAATAAAGGGTATTGTGGGGTTTTTGTGATTTGGTTTCTTTTTATTATCGTCTCTTGGATCCAGCGGCGCCATATTGGAGACTGTTAGGTCAGTATCTGAGGTCCAAATCTACACCGTCAGCGCTCTCGTAAGAACATCATAATACTTAGACGAATTCTGGTTGGCGTACAGGCTTTCCCCACGTGCTCGCAGCCATTTCCTTGTATTTCGTCAAGGTCTGGCAAGACCATAACCTCCAGGTTGCGATCTCATATGGACCACAAAGAAAGCAACCAAGAAAAAAAAGACCGATTAGAGTAAGAGATAGGCCATGTCGACAGTAAGTCATGAGCTGCGCCTTGGGTGCATCGAAAAAAAGTGGGACTAGAAGAAAGGCCGAGCGCGGAAAGAGCGAGATTAAATAGTGGGCCGCACAAATGATCCCCGGACTGTCATCCTTTCTCAGGCGGAGATGAGCCATAACTTGTGACGGTTGGACGTTGTT
This sequence comes from Psilocybe tampanensis, assembly GCA_019904355.1. Taxonomy (NCBI): domain Eukaryota; kingdom Fungi; phylum Basidiomycota; class Agaricomycetes; order Agaricales; family Agrocybaceae; genus Psilocybe; species Psilocybe tampanensis. The sequence goes on along the minus strand of JAHXRV010002624.1, from coordinate 30,020 downwards.
GGAAAGATTCATATCTATTCCGAGGTCCTGTGGGGACATCCGTCTGCGTCTACGATGGAACTCGCATCATTTTCAATAGAAATAGGACACATGAACAGGAGGAATACTAGGATGTCGCCACGGTAGCGGTAGTATTGTATTCCTCGAGCTCCACAGAGCGGTCTGTGTGGAACACAAAAATAGAGAGAAAGTACACCCTTACTACATGTGGCTGTAGTATATCCGGATGGTCTAGTCTGCCAGTGTTGAGTCAGTGAGTTGAAGAGGTGAATGGATGGAGGACCTCAACTCGTTCGGAACTGAAGTCATGTAGCTGTCGAGATTGAAGGATGTCGTGATGTACTTGTTGTCCTTTCCATGTATCGTGATGATCCATCATAGTAAAGGGTGATTTTCAGGTACCAAGATGATATGAGAAGCTATGAGAAGATCGGATTTAGGACTCGGCTTGGTCGGCGTATCCTCTTGTGCGTAGAACGTCCCACCGTCTTCAAGTGCAAGTTAATGATCATTTATAACGCAGTGTTGGCTTACTTGGGTATATAATATCAATTGTCAAGGAAATCGAAAATAAAAGTCCCTGGCCCAAGTATCTACCAAAAAAGAGTCCATTGCTACTGACTACTAGTACCCGAAACCTGAGAGATGGGACGATGTCCATGATCTCGACTACTCGAAGGATAATCTGACACAGGAGATGAATGACGGAGAGCAGGCTCCGACCAATCACTATCATCTGATGAAGACATCGAGCCTCTGCTTGATGTGAAATACACCCCAGATGTTCGTGCCGAGAACAACGAAGTTATTCTCGACAGTCTCGACAGTCTAGAGCGTCTGTTCAACGCCCTCTTCTCCTCTTCATCATATAATGCAATATTTCTTCGTTTTCGGCGATACAGAAGGACGGAAGCGGAGCCAATGGCAATGATGCCTCCGAGGACTCCCAAAATAATAGCGATCGCAAGTGAGCGCTTATGCTTGCCCATTTGAGCCGCTGTCGATCCCGTCGTCGAGGGATTTGCGTGTGGAGAGGCGGTCCCAGAGCCCGGCCCTGACCCTCCTGATCCTGGAGCTACTCCTAGGGATGTATAAAAACCTCCAGACACCCCGTTGTTTGAATCTGTTGCATCGGGATCTACGCTCAGGACTAGAGCTTGACGTGAGCTCGATTGTGGAACACTTATGGTCGTTAATGTTCCTGTCAAGATTGGGGGGAGGGTGGACTGTGAAGACGGTTCTGGAGTAGGTGACGTAGGTGTGGTTTGAGTATTAGACGGAGGGTCTCCAGGAATGCCGGTCTCCTGCGGAGAAGTTTGTGTGGGAGTTGTCGTCGGTGGCGGGGGTGGATTCGTATGGGGTGGATTCAAGGTGATCGGTTCCGGTGGAAGCAGTACGCTTGTGACACCACCGACAGCGCTTGTTACAATAGTTGGCAGTGCTGGTACGATGCTCGTCACCTCAGAGACTACGCTGGAGAGTTCCGAGATTACGGGAGGTAAAACACTGGTGACGCCGGAGAGTATGCTGCTGACGTCGGTAATGAGAGGGGGTATGGCGCTTGTTACGTCGGAGACAATACTCGAAGCGGCGCCTAAAGCATCGGAAAGAACAGTGTTAACGGCGCCTGCAACATGTTGGACCACATTTCCTACATCTGCGACGACGTTGTCTACGGCGCCTAATCCTCCAGAAACGGTGTCATTAACGATGCCAAGGCCCGCTGACGCGGCCCCCTGAACAGCGCCAAGACCGTCCGACGCGACTGTCTTCACGGCGCCTAATCCATCCGAAGCAACTGCACCCAGGTTTCCGGACGCAGCATCTTTGACGACACTGACGCCTGCGGAGGCTACGTCTTTGACTGCGTCTACACCGCTAGATGCAACGTGGTTGACCGCATTTAATCCATCAGAAACCACGTTTGTTACAGCCCCTAAAAGACCTGTTCCAGGTGTAGCTGCTGCAACCGGCGTATCGGAAATGATATTTGTTGCTGCGCCAACGGCGTCGGAAGGTGCTGATTGTCCCGCATCTGCGCCATCAGCGGCGACATTCTTTGCTGCTGCCGCCGCCGCAGGAACGACGGTGTTGGCGACCGAGGCCACCGCAGACGCGACAGGGGCATTGTGTGCGACATCCAGCCCTGCTGAAACGACACCACCCGCTGCCCCGAGGATTCCGCCTAGTAGTTGTCTTTCAATCCTCTGTCCTCTGATCTGTCCGCGAGGGTGTATTGACGTTTGGGCGACCTATCCACAGGCAAGAGTGAGAATCAGTGCGATTGGTGATTGGAACAACTACGCACGAGAGGAGGCGAGGTTTCCCAGTTTGCCTGAACCGCGAGTCCATCGGAAAGAATCAAAGAAAGAAATTTGTATGCCTGAAAATCAAATAGAAAGAGGAGAAAGAACGACGAGAAAGCGAGAGCTAGCAGGCCCAGGCAGAGACCTGACCTGTGTGATAAAACCATAGATAAAATCAGGGAGGGTTACTCATGGATGAGTGGTACTGCTTGGGAGGAACCTATTAGTACCACCTGGGCATCTGATATCTAACGTCTGGTTTATAAATTGCAATCACGCAACAGAATGCGCATCCTTCGCAGTATGACTTGATGGTGTTGTGGTACTGGGATAAAGTGGCGATAACGAGCTGGGATGACTGATATAGCGGGAAATAGAAGCCCATGTATTGGCCGGGTACAGCTTTTCGAGCACAGAAAGGAGAACTATCAATCCATCTTGGGTCCCGACAGATCATCATGAGAGCGCGCACACGGGCATGCAGGAGGCATTTACCTATTAATAACTGTTTTCCAGGTCATATAATGCAGTCAGGCCAGTGCAAAGGAAGGATCAATCGTTCCAACAGCCTTTGCTGAAGACTTCTTCCAGAATGATATCTTCGAATTCATCAGGATCCTCTGTTGAAGCTATAAGCTTGACGTTACTAAAGCAATTAGAAGCCCAGATAGCGCAGAGAACCCACTTCTCCATTTCCAACTGGCGCTGAGTCATTCGCCACCCTTGTGCATCCAACTGTTGAACGGTGAATATTCGATTCCCTGCCTTCATGCAGTGGTGGCGCATCATGATCCAGATAATATGCTTCGACGTCGGAGCCCTATATTTAGGCCTTAGAGGAAGACCCGAGTGCTGGAATTGACCGCAAGGATATGTTGTTGATGGCTCCGTGTTGCTGCTTTTTGACCGCACAGTGTACCAGAGACCGCTTGCCAAATTGTTTTGGGTTGGCCTACAGTCCTACTGTAAAACTTTGAATGAGTTATTTTGTTTGCATTTTCGCCACAGAAATGCGGTCCAAAACAACGGTGGTAGAGAAGGAAGAAGTTCCGGGTATGTTTTCGGTTTTCCCGGTCGTCCAAGGGGACTGCGAGTCTACAACTCCCATGTCAAATTGGGCTATTCGGTTTAGCTGCAATCATACCAAGATCATATGGATCGCGACGACTGGACACGTTTAACAACGGCCTCGTTTCAACCTTGGAAAATTGGAATGAGACGCTTTGGGGTGTGTCTGATTGTCTAGAAATTCGTATTCTTGAGCGCAAGATGTTGAAGAGCCCTGGTAAAGCAAGAACGATGAAGATTTTGTTCACGATTTGTTGAAGAATTCGAAAACATTTGGGCGATCGAATCGCGTTTCTGCAGTTGCAACGGGAAGACCCGGTCCAGAATCACGTGGTCGTGGTTAAGTAATGCGGGGAATTCGGGCCGCCCGTGGGCGCTGTTGACCTGAGCGTGCCACCGTCCACGGCAGCCACGCTGTGCACGCCATCTTTTCAGCCATGCTGTAAGCGCTCACCCGAACTTGAGTAACAAAGTGCTGCCATCATATCCTATAGAAATATTATTAATAAACGAGCGCAATAATGTATATATGTACATAAATTCAGGTTACATCTTTCCTTGAGTTCCTTTCATTGTTTCGGTACCGTCTTTCCCCCAACTTGAACTCCCCCCTTATTACTCAATTAATCCCGTCGCACTTAGACAGACATGCCAGCGGTAGCCTGTGACGGGACCGATAACCTGAGGGTGGATTCTATTTACCGGTAGGGGTCTTCAACCACTGGGTGTCGACACGAGACCCTCCATCGATGACTGGATTTAACGCGGTCAGAAAACACGCCAAATAGAGTGACATCATGATTACCGTCTCGAGCGACGAGAGTGCCGTCAACGGGGTTGATAGCGTCTGTAGTACACCGGTTATTATCTGGGCGCCTTGGTGCAATGGGTGACGCAATGCTACGCACCTCTCAAAAATACCGTATCGACTGGGTCGGTGGCACCAGAAGATGCCTGTCTGCGCAAGAAGACGGTATCGATGGGGGTCCCACTTCCCTCTGATCACATTAAGGCAGATCAGAATGGCGTGCACGCATACGACTAGCGCGAACGAGGTGTGACCTACCGGATTGTGCAACGGGCGCAGCTGATACGAAGGTGACGGCGACAGAAAGCGCGACGAGGGCTGAGATGAATCCTTTGACCATGATGTACTTCGGCGATTTCAACGAGTAGTGTTAGTCAAATGTTGTGGGGTGAAGTTGGAGCTGAGAAATCCCCAACCCATTCCGACTCTCTTTTAAACCCACTGCCTGAATATTTGATTCTCCTTTCCGAGTCTGACCTTCGAATCAGGGACCCGATGTTTTCGAACGGCTGTATGTCGCGATTAGCTATTCTGGGTATCATTTGATTGAGTCGGCAGTCGTTGCATGCGGTTATCTGAATAAAGTGGGTCATAGAAAAATGATGTTTGTATTCAGGTTCTATGACAGAGGAGAGATAGATAGAATACAGTCGCGCGTACTGAATACTTTTATGGATAATCGATGGGCGCCATTTCACCATCGGGATAGAGCCTGCCTGTCCGTGGAAATTGAATATTTTGGTCTTTTGATTTATGATTTATCCAAGATGAATCATGTTGATTGGGAATTTCTTCAGCCGTTTGAGGTATTCATCGAGGGGATTTGTGAAGGTCACCACTAGAGACTGTGTAATGCTTCAAGCCGGCGGTTGGTGATAATTGAACCAACATCTTCTCATTAAGCATTGCGACCGAGCTCGAACTTCTGCCAGTGGTGTCGACCCACGACGCAGACACTCGAACCGAGGTCATCCAAAAATAGGGCTTAATTTCCGGGTGGCCGCCTCGGTTATCCATAGGAAGCAAAAAACATATCGTAGCACATAAAGACGAAGCAGCGCCTTATCAAAGCAATGGCATTGGGACAGAGAGATGAATCACCAGAAGTCAAACGACAACGTGACGAGGTCCAAAGAAGCATCAGAGGTAATACGTTTACCGTCTTGTACCGTATAAAAGCGAACAACCCTCTAAAAATACACAGAACCTAGGCCTTGGGCTCGTTTGCGTAAGGGGATACATTGGTTTCTCCAAGGCCCAACCGTTTAAAGACATAGAAAGACAAATTATGACCGCAACATTTGATCCCCAAAATTATACCGCCAGAGATATTGAAATAGATGAACATGGTGATTTGGATCAAGGAATTGACAGTTGCTCGAGTCTCGCAGGCTTCTCCAGACCTGATATTGGAACATTTTGTTGTGATAGAAAGTCCCCACTGGAGTCTACCGATGATACAAGGTTCCCTCAAGCGATGGTAAGAGTGAGTCACGATAAGAGTATGTCATGATGTTTCCCGCGACGAATGTTGTGACCCACTGTTGGACAACCGTACTAGTAATGGAAGGACCTGAGGGTTGGCGTCATTAAGGGGAACACAATTCGGACACACCGAAGGGCAAAAGGCGAGGATGGCCTTGTCGTTTCCGAGCCCATTAGAATGAAGAACCTGAGTATGGGAGCTAGAAAGTGGTACAGCGCAAGGAACGTTGGTACCTTGACAAGTCTCGAACCATATAATCTGTTGATCAGAGTGTGTGGATGCGGCGATGACGCCATGGGTATATGCGGTCCCACGCAAGATGTGGGAGGCCAAACGGAGTCTCGGATGTGCGCTCATGCACATGATGGACATTGTCATCATTGACAACTCGATGAATGACAGCCATGGCGGGCTTCGTGTCTACGGTATGAAATATGTCAGCACAGAAAATAAATAAACAGGATATATCCGGTGTGGATTAGGAGATATACCACTGTCCTGGTCTTCTCTACCAGGAGGGTACGAGCTATATATCGACCCTAGTGAGCTCCCAGACAGAACAGAGAAAACCTGGGCTTACTGGTTGAGGACACCTGGTTGAGGACACCGATTTGTCTGTCACATTCTTGCTGCATAGCAAGTGTTATCGATGGTCTAGTTTTACCGAATCATCACAAATGCCATGATGCTCGTAAATCTGAACGTTTCAACACGACGTGAAAAAACAAACTCGGACCGTCATTCAACACCATTCCCAGCCGCGACATACGGGACCAAGAGATTCACCTTCAAACGAGGCCCAAGCCTTGCCCAGCCAGCCTGAGCCGTTTCGAGAACCAGAGTCCAAAGAGCTCCAGAGTTTACTCGGAGGACCAGTACGAGTCAGGTCGGAGAAGGAAGACAAGACGCCACAAAGAGACACGACTTGAGACAGACAGCCAGATCATCATCGTAGATGATAGTTCGGTGGCACCTTTTGACAAATTTGAAAAAAAGCCACCTTGATTTGATTTATTGTTTGGTTTTTGCGCTTTTCTGTCGAATGATTGGCATGTGTGAAGCACACTGGCACTGACTGGCAGCCATGTACGTAGCTGGGTCCTGGGTCCTGTCCAATTCTTGAACCTTGAAGCGAATGTCGTCAGCGTTTTTCCAACGTTTTTCCATTTCGTTTTTTTGTGGTGTCAAGGTGTTTAACGCGGAGAATGAGCGGACGTTTCGGGATCGCTGTGCCGATCATGCCGAAATCTTAAAGACGACGGATCACGGCATGTTTCGGCACCGAAATAATTGGTTTTCTGAGCCTTTTCTTCGTCAAGTTGGTGGTCCTTCTTGAATTGTCGTAGTGAGTCGCGCAAGATGTTCCTTGTAATGTGAATACGAATATACTGAAAGTCGACCCAAAAACTAGGCGCTCATAAGTTAGTTACTCTTGAGTTGTTAAAGTCCAAAAAACAAATTTGGATTCAAGTTTGTGAACTACAATTTCGAACCTGATTCGAACGAGCACAAGTAGAGTACAGTATGTGACGAATACAAAGCGTGTAAGTATGTATGTGATACGTACTAACAGTCCGACTATACTATACCAGAAACATGCATGCATTCGAAGTCGAAGGAATCGAGAGCATACCTGCTAAAGACTGGAATTAGTAGTACTGCCAGTAGCAAGCCAGTAGTAGAAGTTTTTTTTGTTTGGATTTTTGATTTTTCTGTGAGTGGAGGTGCAGCGTGAAGCTGTTGGAGTAATGAAAGTTTGTCGAGATGGGCTGTGAGAAGGGGTCGAAAGAGGAGAAGGAGGAGGAGGAGGAGGAGGAGGACGATAGTCGCATATTCAAGAAAACTAGGATGCGATAAAGAGTGTGTTGTAGGAGAGAAGAGGGGTATAGACAGGTATAAGTAACCCTGGCTTGACGAAAGCGCAATAAGGAACGAAGGAAGAGAGAAAGAGAGAGAGACAGAGAGAGAGAAAAGTTGATACAATAGCATGGCACGAGAAACCCAAACTGGGTATTATAGTAAGAACAGTTATCAGAGCGACGAAGGGATTAGAAAATAGGACCGGTGTGCGAAAGGGAAGGAAGTAGGCAGACAAGGATAAATGTCATGCCTGAAGACAGGGTATGAAGTTGTTGGAACAGAGCAGAGCGAAATGTATGGCACAAAAAAGTGGGTGGAGGGAGCAGACATATCACCATGACTGCAGGGAGGATACAGAACTCGAAACTATGGCACAGGAGTAAAATGGAGGATGCATAAAGTATACTATACAATTGGCAAACAAAGGAGGGGTAAAAAGGAGAGAGCTCAGGGCATAGCATGAACGAAATGGACTAAGTGAAAAACGAAAAATGTAAACGTACGACTAACAAGTTAAAATCAATAGGAGACGGTGGTAGGTATACAGAAGAAAAAAAAAGCCAGTATGAGTCATGGCTAAAGGTATGGATATGACGAACGAACGAAGAGAGAGACAGAGAGAGAGAAGCAACTTGAAAGCTACAAGGAGGAGAGAGAGCAACCAGAGAAAAAAGGAATCACGGAAAGCAAACGAAAACAGAAACACATCCAGGATCATACGGACCTCCAATACAGAACGAAAGAAAAAGGAAATCCTTGATCCACACACACACGACACACCAGAACCCATCTTCCTCACAAACAGACACGCCAGCTTAATCAGGTATTTCCCGAGCCAGATGCAGCACCACTACTCCTTTGTGTAGTATCCTCACTGCTTCCACCCGGAGTGCCGCTCGACTTCGATGCTGAGACCGGGGGAGGGACCATCGAAGGCTGAGGCCCGGAGTGTGGTGGCGGCGGTGGAGGTGGCGGATGCTGCCCAGATTGCGGTTGGGGTGGATACCCTGAATACATCGGCCACTGGTATTGCGCATACCCTGGCGGAGGGGGAGGCGGGTAATACGAATAATACGGGCCAGGTGGCTGAGGTTGGGGTGGGGCTGGGTGCCCTGCTTGCGATGGATCACTGCCATGCCCAGGTGGTGCGGATGGAAGGGGGTGAGGTGGAGGTGGAGGATAACCTGGGAAAGGGTATTGGGGAGGACCAGTACCTTGATGAGGGGGAGGTTGTGAGGTGCCTGGGGCGGAGGATGGAGGAGGATAGGCTTGGTGAGGTGGTGGTGGTGGGCCTGGATACATGTGCCCAGGAGGGGGCGGAGGATAGCCTGCGTAGTATGCTGGCATTCCATATGCAGGATAAGTTCCTGGAGGAGGAGGAGGTTGTGCTATGTTGAGAGGGACATTTGGATCCGGGTAGATAGAGGAGGTAGCTGAAATTGGTGTGGCGGGTGGTATAGGTTGAGGGGTAGTCGAGGTTGCGCTACTTTGTGGAGATGCCGTTTCCGCAGTTGGAGTGGTACTCTCTTGGGAACTCTTGGTGTTTCTGCGAGTACGCTTTGAGGTTGGTGGTGAGCCGTAAGGGTCGAATCGCTTCGTACGTTTAAGTGAGGAAGTCTCGGCGATGCGAGGGTCAGTGAGAAGGGGCATTCCAGACGATAAAGGCGCCGAAACGAGAGAAGGTGAACTCTCGATATCGTCCGCTTCTCCGCGGTATCGTAGAATACCATCGACGCCTCGTTCGACTTTGGGAGGATTGCGGAAATGTGTCTTATCGAGATATTCTTGGCTGATATCGAGACAAGCGAGTTCGGGAAGAGAAGATGGAGAACGAAGACGTCCGTTCTCAACATCTTCAATCTTGTAGTATGAAATCAAGTGTTGTGCGACACCATTAATGGTTACAGAAAAAGTCTAATGGACAGAATGAGTATGGTCAACAAAAGAACAACAAGTGAGAAAACGGCACCTTTTTCATCAGACCATCTGGCTTGAACTTGTAAGAGTTCGTAAGACTCCCCATTAGGGTCCTTTCTCTCTGCTTGTCGACACTCAGACCAAAATTGTCCGTTTTGGGGCGGCTGAGAGATTGAGCATCAGCTCGGCTGGGATCGACGGCGTAGCTCATTTCGTCGGCTATTTCCTGGTCTGTGCGGGCGCCCCGATGGCCAGCACCACGCTTGTCGGTCTCTCGGTACAGAAGAAAGTTGCCCAATATACGACTTGGACTCCAGAAGAAACCGTCTGTCCAGCGTTTAATCCCACTTTCGTCCTCGTCAAATACGAACACGGAGCCTGAGGTAATCATCTTGCGCTCTGAATCAACGAGCCTGCGGGTGACCCGAGGGATGAGGCCCCTCCTCGCGGCCTCGAGGATGAGAAGGGCGTCACCAGTGGTCTCTATCCACCCCGACCACGGTGGTTCGGTCCATGCTGAAGACGACTGCTGGATGGACGCCTGTTGGCCCGCAGACATGGTGGAAGACTAGAGAACATGTAGGGGGACGACGGGGGAAAGTCAGATAGGGGATTTGAAATAAGAAGATTAGCAAGGAGTATTAGAGTTTCTGATGATAACTTTAAAGTTGGCTTACTTTGCAAGTAGATTGTTGCGGAGGAGAAATTTGTGAGAGCGCGATGCTGTTGATTTGGACCCCGACGAACAGGCGACGCTCTTTGTTTGGTCTGCCGCAATTTCATTTCTCTTCCGAGGGAGACAAATAGAGTTCAAACAGCTGACTAATATTCCTGCTGACAAACATCCATCCTTCTGTCTCCTCTCCCCCGACCGTCGTACTACTTGCTCCCAACAATGACACGCTGCCAGGAATCCTGGGATTTGTTCTGTCTTTACCCTGGGAATTCTCGCTTTTTGCGCCCCTTGAGACACTGTCGTCGTCGTTATCTATCTTTGCCGATGTCATCACAAGAATTCTCGCCAGTATCTCTCGATTCCAGGTCCATTCGCGTCTTGGGATCAAGTAGGCGTTAAGATGAACAATAAACACTCGATTCGCGTCCCAGAATCATTGATTTCTGCTAAGAATCAGTGCATTCGGCGCGCCTTGCTTTGTCTGCCAATCCATCATCAAAGCATCCGAGGACAGCTCAACCCCCCTCTATTTAGGTTCGCAACATAAAAAAAGCCATGATCTATCTTTTCAAGAGATCTAGCACCCGTCGCAAATCAGCCAGCACACAAATCAATGATTCATCTCCATGGTTCGCGCCTTCACCTGTCCGTGTTCTGTTATTCAGGGGACACCGACGGACAGGACATGCTATTTGTGGCTTGATGCATCCGCCAAACGGCCAAAGATGGGCTGTTTTTTTGTCCAGAAGATCGTTCTTTGAATAGAAAATCGAGACACTGACAGCACATATCCCAAACTTCATAATGATTTTTATGTTTAAACCACGCGATCTCTCACCTAGCGGGGTTCCTTCACTTCTTTCGGATACAACTGCGACATTTGCGACAGTTCAAGGACAGTTATACTTTCGTACGACCCCCATTTGTGGTTTTCTTTGGCCGTCCAACCTCATTACCGTGTCTGCCGCAGGTGATCACGTCCCCACTGATGCTATCTCTGGCTCACGGAGGACGTAATTGGGACGAAACCATGCCCGAATCCTGTATTACAGGTAAAAATAGAGAGCACAACTTTCTTTTACGAGACGTGGGTGGCATTATGGTCGGTCCATACTCATCCCGTCAAAGCCAAAAGAAGTCCTTTCCAGGCACTGACTCCTGGGTCCAGATCTAGGATTCGTCCTTCGTTTCCTGTATAAAATCTGTTCAGCTTTTCAACAATCGTTGTTCCCCAAACAACTCCAAGATGGGTATCTTGGATATCCTATCTCTGTCGCTGGCCTTCGCAGCGAGTGTCCCTGTGAGAGACGCGTCGCGCATATACACTGTTTTCTACCTCTTGCTGACCACCATTGTGCAATAGACTGCTTACGCAGAAGAAATACAAGCCATAGAACGACGCCAATCTATTCCTTCTGTGCTTCCCGCACCATGGAAATTCTTCAATTGTGTCTTGTAAGCTGTCGTTCCTTCGTAAACTGACGCGTCCATGGTGGAATCTCAAATATATGCGCGTGCAGTGATGAAGTCAACGGTGCTGGTCGTACATTACAGGCTGCCAGTACTACGAGCCCCAACATGACAATCGAATTTTGCCTCAACTTTTGCACTACTCAAGGGTTCATCTTCGCAGGAGTCGAATTCGCTGTGAGCTTTCTCTTCTTCCCACTCGCTATCACCGGCCAAGCAAGAGTTCCTGATTCGACATCATCTTTTATTTCCTTAGGATGAATGCTGTGGGCCCTTCTCTTCTCGAAACGCGTTGAAATCACAGAAACTCAACCTCCAATCATCTTGTCTTTTGCAGATTGCGGCAATGCTGTGACAGCTGGGAATGCGACCTTGACCGACTGCAACATGGCATGCGCTGGTAATGCTAACGAGCCTTGTGGTGCAGGCAATCGGCTTGATGTATTCTGGAACGGCACGACTCCTCCTCCTCCTCCAAGTCTGGTGCCAGCGGTCGGGCAGTGGCAAGCCCTCGGCTGCTTTACGTGCGTGTGATCCCATCGGCGTTTATGCTCTTGGGAACCTTTAATTATACGGACGAGATGCTGATTAGGTTCCTTTTCTTCTCTTTCCTTTTGACACTCTCCCGATCATCGTCGTGTTCCTTCTATCAGCGATAATGTTAATGGAAGAGCACTCCCTAATGCAGTGGGCGTGACCGGACAAGTCTCAATCGAGACTTGCACAACGGCCTGCTTCAATGCTGGATTCCCTTTGGCGGGAACCGAATTTTCTACGTACGTCTTACTCTGTTACTTTTTTAAAATTTATGCTTTGCTCATTGTTTCTTATGTCCTTTTAACACTTTCGGTCGGTTTGGTGATATAGCCAATGCTGTAAGTCAATTATTACATAACATCTCCTTTTTGCAAACTTATCCTTTCTTACCCTCTTTCGTATCTCGATAGTCTGTGGCTCGTCTATCATCAATGGCGGCGCCCTTTCTTCTACCACCGACTGCAACATGGTCTGTCAAGGAAACAGCTCGGAGTTCTGCGGTGGTCCAAACAGACTGAGCGTTTACAATTTCACCGGAACCGGCCTCCCCACCGTTGGAACGGTCGGTGGTGGCGGTGGTGGCGGAGGTGGTGGAACCGGAACAACCGTGGGCCCATTCCCTGTCCTTTCAGGACTACCCACTGGCTGGTCGTATAATGCATGCTGGGTGTAGGTGTTTTTTGGCTGCTTAAATCTTTCTGAGGAAATAATAATCATTCTTCTTATCCAGTGATAATGCCCACGGCCGCGCATTCGACTTCTCGGCAGGCGGAACCCCAACCAACACTATTCAAGGATGCATTGGAACTTGTATCGCCAACAATTTCACCATTGCTGGAACAGAATTTGCCGACGAATGCTGTGAGTTAAAAACAATATGTCTCCGAGACACAACTTGTTCATCTATTTCGGTGGTCAGACTGTGGAAACACCCTCGTCGATGGTGCAGTCATTGCATCGGACCCTACAACTTGCAACATGGGATGTGCAGGAAACGCCACGTTTGTTATTTTTATCATGGTTCATGCTTCGTTTTTGCTCATCCTTTTCTTTGTGTTTCTCCAGCCAAGCATGCGGAGGCCCTAACAGATTGTCGGTTTACGCCGCGACGTCCACCATCGTCGCCCTGCCCGTTCCCACTGCGATGTCGACTGGACTTCCAGGAAATTGGACTTACCAAGGTTGCTTGAGGTAAAAAAAAAATACATTTTCATATTTTTCTTTTCGATTTCTAAAACTCTTTCTTCTTTTTAGAGAAACAGCGACAGGGAAAATGTTCCCTAATCAGATCATCTGGATTGGTAACAACAGTGCTCTGGCTTGCATGAATCAATGCGCGGCATTCGGATTCACTGCTGCAGGTGTTGAGGTAAGCCCAAAGTGTTAAAAGTATGGCTTCGTACTCAGGCTGAACCCGTCATATATTTAGTTTGGACAAGAATGCTGTAAGGTCTCTCCTGTGTGTATCACGATTTTCCAGGCTCATCAGGAACACAAGATTGCGGTGACATTTCCGACGTCACTAACAACAACGGTACCTTCGGTCTGGCCAGTGAATGTACTACGCCATGTCCTGGAGATCCCATCCATTTGTGTGGTGATGGCAATCGTCTCAACACATACTTCTGGAATGGAACAGTGAACAACTGGCAACACCCAACTAACATCGGTCGTTATGAAGTGAGTTGGGATATCCAAAAGACCGTTCGTTTCGTGCCTTGTGCTGATCATTTCCTATTCCCACAGTTCCTGGGTAAGTAGCGTCGAATCGCGATCCTTGGTTCTTACTCCTTGTCCTGAGCGAGAGGCCGTTGACACTTTCTTTCCGATTTTCGGATTTTAGTGGGAGGGTACGTCATTGCGCTGTCTTCTATGGACGCTCCTTCTTTGTTCATTTCCATTCCTAATCTAGCCTCGTTGTTCCGCTGATCGCTACGCTGGGTATCAACAATAAGGTCACCTTCCTCGAGAAAGGAGGAACTGGGTATGTGCATGATCTGTCTCACTCTTTCCCCCTTTCGTTTCTAATTTTCTTTTTTCAGTATCCCCAATGCCACAGGTGCCTACGAGCTCGATTTGAGCTTGGTGAAGAAAGGTGTAAACCCATGGCGTGAAATGCACATCCAGACTGATGTTTTCTGCTCTGGAAGTGTCATTATGCCGGATAAAGTTGGAAGACAAATCAACGTCGCTGGCTGGGCTGAACAATCCAACTTTGGTGTTCGTCTCTACACCCCAAGTGGCTCTGATGGAGTCAACGGAACGACGGATTGGCAGGAGAATGTCAATGAACTTGCCCTGCAGGTACTGTTTTCTTCCTTTCTTCTTTTTTTTTTTTTTTTTTTAAATCTCATGATGCTTTTTCTTTCAAAAGCGTGCTCGTTGGTACCCGACTGCAACTGTTATGGCAAATGGTTCCATCCTCGTCATGGGAGGAGAGATTGGAAGTAACTCGGCTCCTCAACCCAATTTGGAAGTCGTCCCCAACCCTCCGGGCGGCACTGTTGTCGACCTGGATTTCCTGCTTAGAACTGATCCAAATAACCTGTACCCATTCGTCATTGTCCTTCCAAGTCAAAACCTCTTCGTTGGTGAGCTTTTGTTTTTATGTTTATACATTGGTCGAGGCGTGTATTGAGCGTTCGGCCAGCGTACTACAACGAAGCGAGAATTTTGGAACCTGTTAATTTCAACACCATCAAGGTTTTGCCCAACATTCCCGGTAACGTCAACAACTGTAAGCCTTATCGGTCTTTTCGCGTTTCGTTCTGTATCTAACATCCTTTATTAGTCCTTGCTGGTCGAACATATCCTCTTGAGGGTCAGTCATAATTCATTTCCCTAAAAAAAATGGATGATTAAACTGCTTGGCAGGCGCCGCTCTTCCTCTTCCCATCCACGCACCTTATACCGCTCCACTTTCGGTCATCATCTGTGGAGGATCGACCAATGGTGCTGGAGATGCCAATGACAATTGTGTCACGATCACTCCTGAGGCTGCAAACCCCACATGGACACTTGAGCGCATGGTACGCATTTTGACATTTTTCTCTTCATCTTCTTCGTGGATGTTGATCAAGCTCTTTAGCCTTCCAAACGTGTCATGCCTAACATGACACCTCTTCCAGACGGAACCATTTTCATTTGCAACGGAGCTACTCAAGGTTATGCTGGATTTGGACTGGCCAATAACCCTAACTTGAACGCTGTTCTATATGACCCCACTCAACCAGCCGGATCTCGCTTCTCGGTCCTCAATAACACCATCGTCGCCCGAATGTACCACTCTGAGGCTATCCTCTTGCCAGACGGACGCGTTCTTATCTCTGGTTCCGACCCCCAGACTAACAACCCTGATGGCACTGTTAAATATCCTGAGGAGTTCCGTATCGAGGTAATACTTTGCGCCATTAGACAGGTTTTTGGGATTTTATTAATCTTCTGGTCTTGTAGGTTTACATTCCACCCTACCTTAACCAAGGCTTCACACCACCAACCTTCAATCTCACCAAAACCGACTGGGCTTATGGATCTACTCAGACTCTGACTAACCTCAAGCTCTTCCAGGGTCCGTTGTCCAAAGTCAAGATCTCGTTGATCGCTGGTGCGTGTAGGTTTAGTATGAACAAGGTTTATCATTCTGATTTTCTTTTTTTAAGCTGCTTCGAGTACTCACGGAAACGCTATGGGTGCGCGAACTATCTTCCCTGCGTTCACTTGTTCGGGCACGTCTTGCACCATCACCGCTCCACCAAACGCTGGTATCTCTCCTCCTGGATGGCACCAATTGTTTGTCTTGGACGGACCCACTCCTTCTCACTCTCAATGGGTACGCATTGGAGGAGACCCAGCCCAGTTGGGCAACTGGCCAAACTTGCCCGGTTTCACGGTTCCTGGTCTATGAACAATTCTTCTTCCAACAATTTCACCCTTCTAAATCTCAAAGGCGGACATTTCAATAAAACCTATCCTTTTTATTGTGTTTTTATACGGTTAATTTTTTTTCTCTCTGTTTGTCTTTTCGATATGCAATTTTTGTGTGTGTTGTAGGATTTGGAAAAAACGATTTAAATTTCACTATATTTTTTTCTTTTTTCTTTGTTTTTCTGTTGGATCATATTATTGCTATCGTTCGTGATGAAACGTGGTTATAGTTGGATAATTCCTTATGAGTATCTAACCATTCTTGGAGGATCATTGGCAGAGATCATGTTCCTGCGAGGAACGCACCTGTTCCAACATAATGGTATGGCAATTTGGGAATAATATCGGTGACAGCGAACTCCAGACAGTCGGAAGGTACAAGCCATCTAGAATTATTATAGTTTGAGGTAAGTATGTATCGCGACAATCAATATCAATTCTTCGCTTTATTATACCAACGCCATCTCATGCCTGTCTCATGTCATGTCATTGTAAATGTCTTTCCTCTGTGGCTGGTGACTTGAGTTTTAGAGATGAGAAAATCTTGATAATGATATTTGCACACGCGGTTTCGAAAAACTCGAAGCTCGAAGACGACAATCGAGTGAATCCGAAACCCGAAGAATCACTCTCGGCAGGATATAAATACAACGAAAACAATCAAAAGAAGCCTTGGAAGGGAGATTGTTGAAGATATAGATAAGTGATATCGACAGGTATATTTGCGAGACAAAAGAAAAAGAATTCCAATGTAAGTATCCTATTACCACCCAAAGTGAAACGATAAATATTACAATGTACAAAAAAGCAAAGAGTAGAGAGATTATAGATAATATACAAAAAAAAAAAATCTAAAGCATAAGCTTGCCCACTACAGGCCAAGGGGTACCAAACGACTTCGAGGAGCTCTCCTCGGATAGTCCGATCAGCGTACAGTATAAAATAGGATATGATGAGTGTTCAGTAACGACAGTGTCCATAAACAGTCCAAAAGAATGCGAGGGTTCGAGAGAGTCGATTGCAAGAGAGCGTGAAGTCCGATCGAAGTCGGGGGGAAAAAAACGAAAAGGGCAATAGAGACGAGGTTGAGGGGGGAGAGGGGAAGCGTAAATCAGAAACTGAAGATCATTAGCCAAGGGTTGAGAACGATCTATACAAAGAAAACGAATCAGTCAGTCAGTCAGATGTATTCTACATAACATCTTTTTGTACTGCCAAATGTCACTTACGGGGAATAAGAGGTGTCCTCCGGCGACAATACTGTTGGGGGTTAATTATATGGTTATCAGTTATGGATTCGAAGGGTTGTATGACCAAAGCAGCCGTGACATACGCGAGAGGTGCTATGACGGCCCAGGACGCTCCTGGAATGCGCCAGGCGGCCGGCACAGCGGGAGTCGAAAGAACCACGATGGTCGCGAGAGCGAGAACGCAGAGGATCCATACACGCCAGTAACGCTTCAGGATCCTTGGGATCTCAATCCAAAAATTCGACCTTTCGACTTCCTGTGGGACGGGACGACGTTGAGGATAATGGCACCGAAAAACACTGTTTTCAAATATATACCACTCACTTTCTTGGTCGCTCCCCAGGTGATATTGTAGGAGAACAGATGGGCGAGGATAGCAGTGGCAAGATGCATACTTAGACCACCAAAGAAAAACCAACTAAAAACATCGACCCATTAGCGAAAGGACACATAGAAGGAAAGGTTAAAATAACTTACAAGAAGGGCACATATCCAAAGTTTTCAACGAGTGACGAGAAGATATCACGTTGTCCAAGACGATATTCGAGTAGTGTATAAGCCACGTTTCCTGCTCCTGGGAAAAGAACGGTACAGGCGAGGAAGATTTCGAAACTGTGCTGATAATAGCCATCGACGTCCAGGGCAAGACCGAGTAGGAAATAGTTGATCACAGCGAGGGACGAAGACGCCGCGATACCGTAGTAGCTGAACATGTAAGACAGCATACTGATCTTGTAGTGGACGGGAGCATTCGACCATAAGAAGATTCGTAGTTGCTTGTTGATAGGTCCGAGGCGCCACCAGTCTTTTAAGGGGTTGAAAATGAGTTCGTTACAGCCATAAGCGTACTTCTGCCATCTATTGAGTTCATCGTCGACGGTAAGGGAGACACCCTCCTTGAATGCGCCCTCGGAGTAGTTTGCCCAACGAATGATATAACCTTTCAACTGGGTGTTTGTCAGTTTTCAACCCGTGTGACATGTGACAAATGTGACGAGTAACGAGGAAACGAAGGGGATTGGAAGAAGAAAAAAAGAAAGAAAACTTACTTGAAGTCTCAAAGCCATGTCAAAGTCTTCCGAGACGTTGCTTTCTGACCAGACTTTTTTGATACCATCTGCAGGATCAACAAAAGCGGCGTCTTGAATGGCGGACCAGCGAAGGAAAGCGTTGTGGCCGACGAAGGGAGCGACTTCACCGTTGGCGCAGGAGAGGGAAATACACTTGTTGATGCGGCGGGTAAAGTGCGAGATACCATTTTCGAAAAAATGGTGTGCGACTTGCATGACGTCTAGAAGCGAAATGGTTTAAGTGTTCGGTCTCGGCCATCAATGGACTCGCGACAGTCAGTCCTCGACTCACCTGATTCGTGTTGGATGATGGCCACCTCGGGACTCTCAGCCAGCTCACGGGCAGCATCTCTGAAGCAATCCTAATTGTTAGAATGAAAAAAAAAAAAGTATGAAATGATGAGCTTGTTTGTTTCTTATATATCAAAGTACTGAGACCTGTTTGTAGCTCACCTCGGGAACGATGGTGTCCGAGTCGACGATCAAAATGACTTCTCCGACCCGTAATGATCTCGCGTTCTTCGCCCATGGTTTCCATTTCTTGCCGTTGGCTTCATATACCTCTTCGATGGCCATCTCCAAAGCCTTTTCCTCAAGTGGAATGTCGAAAGTCTGTCCGGAGCGCTCTAGTTCGAGGAGGTGCTTTTCCATACAAAGTGTGAGCTGATCAAAAAATAAAATAATTGAGCATTGAGGTTAACTTTTTTTATATAAAAAAAAGAAAAAGTTACCTGTAACCCATAATTCATATTGGACGCTTTCTTGAATCGTCCAGCACGCTTATACCCATCGGGTTCTGTCGAATGAGGAGGTCGAGCAATCCAGCCTATGTTATGGTCGGCGTAGAACGTAATTCTCTTTTCACGCTCTGCGGGCTCGAGAGATTGCAGACCGTCATCGTGGATCAAGATAGCCGACGTGCCACCCTGCCTCGCATACGTCTGCATTGCCTTCTTGAGGGAGTAGACCGAGGGTGCACTGCAATGAAATCAAGCATCGTCAATTACCGTTTAACGCAAAAGGGAAAGACAAGAGCCAAAAGGGTAAACTAAAAATAGAGTTTTCATCACGGGGAACTCGGGCCCGTTTTTCTTTTTTCTTTTTCTTTTTTTTTGTTGGGTGGAAAGTAAAAGATTGAAAAGAAAAATAAACAAGGTCTTACATCGTCTCCTCAAGACTTTCTTTGTAGACAGGCATTTCGATGGTAACATGTGGAAGGTTCTTGTCGATATCGGGATTGGGTTCAGGGCGGACAGCGGAGTAATACCGCGAATTTTCGTGGTACTGAGCAATCGGACCAATACTGCGAGACGTAAGAAATCAGTCAAAGCAATGGGGTACACCAGGGTTATCGGGAAAGACGTACATCATCGAAATAGTCGTTATAATTTGTAAGGCAAAGAACTTTTTTTGGCACCCCCATCATTCAGCGAGGGGTTCCAGAAGCAAAGAGATTTGAAAGAAGGCTTACCAGCGAAACGCAGACCAGGAAGGGGGCCGTGACGAGCAAGGCGAAACGTCGGTAGTCGTTATCTAGTCTCCATTCCTGGAGGAGCATCTCAGTACCGCTAGCGATGAAGACTGAACAAGGACGTGTTAGCAGGTGAAGTTCCTGAAGGGGGTACAAGCAACAATGCAATACTTACAGAGGGACAAGCCAAGTCCAAGTCCACCATAGATAGGCGCAAAGAGGCGGATGGGTCTCGTCGAAGTAGAACCCTTTTCGAGATCAGAAGACGCCACAGGTTTCTTTGACCCCAACTTCCATCCCCATCCCCACGATGTCTTTTTGGGCTGACTCTTGGACGCCGCTGCTGCTGCAGCTGCTGTAGGCGCTTCTTTCTCGGCCAACGCCGCGGCTGCCACAGCGACTTCAGACACTGTAACTGACGTGGACACCTTTTCATTCAGGTTTACGTTGGAGTTGGTCGTCGAGGGCGCAGACGAATTGGAGGCGGAGGTGATGATGGAAGACGTGGCGGCATGTCGTGAGCGCCAGACCAATTTCATCAGTTTCTCTTCAAACTCGTTACAGAGCGGGACGATATTGTCGAGGTCATCGGACCAAACTACAAGGACGTGCTCGTCACGCTATGTCAATCGTACTTCAGTTTGACACATTGCAAGGTTACTAATTGAGAAAGGGTCGGGCTCACAATGAACGCTCCGCATTGCTCTTTATCTGCCTTTGGTAAATGGCTGACGCTGTCGAGAATTTGGATACGTGTGTTCTGGTCAACGTAAATTGCGGTGGCGTCTTCAGAGCTACAAGAGAGAAAATGGCGTTTACGTTTGGTTGGTGGGAAGGTGGTTTTGATGGTTTTAGAACGACTCACACAGTGCCGAGAGCAGAATGAACAGCTGCTGTCCTCACTTTCACTGCGACGAGGGGATTGAGGGCACGGACGGCGGCTTCAAAGGGAATCAAGTAGGGGTTTTCGTATGGAAACACCCGGAATTGACCGGGCTCTACTCTGAGGCAGACGCCTGCAGCGATGTTTTCCTCAGTCGGTTTGAACCAAGCGTCGCCTAGAGTCTAAAAACGGGTGAGGAATTGTTAGGCGAAGTTCCCTTTCCCAAGTTACTGAGGCACTCACCGAACGGAAAATCCAGTGTAGAACGGCATCGAAGGAATCGTAGTCCATCGAGTCTAAATTATAATGGCTAACGGAGGAAAAAGAAAGCCAGGAGCGTAGGATAAGGTAGACACAAGGTGAAAGGCCCAAAGAACAGGCTTATGAGAAAACGAGTATAAAAGAGAATCGCACTCGCCAGATTGCATCAGGCCGTTGTGATTCTTTAGTAATTCCGAAAAAAGATGTGCCTGCTCTTTTGGAAGAGGGCTGAAGGGGGGGTAAAGGACCTAGATTTGAAAGAAGAGATCCCGGAAGTGACCACGACAGGCGGTACACGTCGAGGAATGGGCATCTAACTTCGGAACAGTGGACTGAAAGGGAAAATATTCCCTCGGCACGATATCTCTCCTCATTTGCTGGTATTAGCAGATATGTTCCCTCGATTGGACGGGTTTGAAAGTTTCTCAGCTGCTGTTATTTTTTCTCCTTGTCCTTGTCGATTTCGACCCGCATTCCGTCCACTTGTAAAATGATCGGATTATGCAATGACCCGTGGAAGATGCGAAAATAACTGGGTAGATGCTGGCATGATCCTCCGAGCATTTAGAAGCATCGTGCAATCCGTGAGATACACGACATGGGTGAAGCCCAGAGGAAGCCTCGCGAGACAGAGATCAGTTGGGGGTGCAATCTCGACAGCCAGCCGGTTGTTTGGGATTTCGACTCAAGAGTTGGGGTTGCGATTGCACCCCCCCCCCTCCCCCTGGGCTGTCTTTCCAGGGACCACAGCCTGGGCGTGGCGTACCAGTCAATCAAAGACGACGTAGTATCTGAGTCAATGTGTTTTAGCGAGTGATTTTCCAACACGGTTTTCAGCATTTCATTCCATCAAGCTGATGAAGCGCGTCTTGTCAGAGATTGGCGACTTGAAGCGTTCGAATCCCGGTATTTCTCGACTTTTCCATTGCGCCGTCGGTGATCTAAGACAACTGGCTAGTGGTTTTAGTTTGAATGCGACGGGTATGTATGGATGTGGCGATACTAACAGACGGCAATACTAGAAGAGACCTCAGACCGTCCGACGACTATCCTGGATTCAGGATCATCCATTTATCTTCGCGGATTCCAATGGGCAAGGGAGAAGAAGAGAACAATATGTAGCAAGGCTAGGTTGACATGAGACGTGTGACTGTTGAACAACATAAGATTTCATCCACACATCGATCAGCCAGTGGCAACTTGCAACGAGCACAATGCCGAGAGCAAGAACTGGCGTTGTTTGTTCTTGTCTTTTCTAGATCCTCTTGCCCGATTTGATATGACAAACTACATGTTTGTCATCCATTTGTTGCCATATCTTCAGTCTGAACGTCCTTGATCATTCTCTTCACATTAGTGAGTGTCGGAATAAGAAAATATTCACTGTTTTTCTCAACTGTGTAGCAACTGGCTAATGATTCCCTTCTTTTTTTTTTTGCTGGGAGGCCTAGGGTGGGCCTAGGACACCCTTCCTTTTCTAGTTAGTCTTGGAAGTCATGTTCTCCAGAGTTAGACTCAGGTCCTTCGAACGCGTCAAGGAAACTGATCATGATCGCCAGAACGCGTCGCGGCATAAAAAAACCTCTTGGACCTGTACCTCTTTTATAATAGAATGTGGAGCAAATTGGAGCGGAGGCTGAAGCTGAGGTCTTAAGGTCAAGGGGCTGGCAATGACGTCCAGACCTTCTATTTTATTGAAGTGATTTGCCGGAATTATCGTCGATACTCAGTGGACTTGTATTGATAGATTCAGTCTGGGAGGTGTGTGTTGTAGCTTCACAGCGAGATAGCGTCGCCTCGACGATCTCGACTTGCTAAATTACGGTCCTCAGGCCAAGTTTACATCGAGTCAATTTGGTGGAGCCGCTAGAGCGAGTACCAATCGCCGTGGAATTTGGAAATAGATACTACATAGCAGTTCCCATGTGTTGGATTTGGCTGATGGTTGCTGCTATGATTTTACCTTTGAGATATATCAGTGTATTCCAATTGTCTCTGCGATTAAACTGCGTATAGCTACATACATAGATTTCTGGTCGCCGTCGTCTTCTAATCCCATGATACGTCTGATACATTTGGAACAGCCTTTACTACTAATAAATGAGACCATACAACTTCACGATGAGGCGCAAGGGTGTCCTGGAACTCCTTACCCGGATATTCATCGGTGTGGCAGATCCAAGCGCTAGTAGACGCTGGTGGATAGACCTTTCGGATGTTCTAGTCCCCCCCTGGTTTGGCGCTCTTTTGACCCTGATATCAATCAGCGGCTATTTGCGGACTCGACATACAAGGCTTAATCCACGGACTCTTCAGATTGCGTTGGGACGGAAAAAAGGTGGTATTTACTGCAATGTCATTTTTCAATTGCTGAATACAACGAAGTTAGTTGGATAGATATTCATCCAAGGGTATCTATATAATACAATCCCAAAGAGGTAGAGACATGCGACAGGCAAGGATTCAGAAAGGCCGCTCTACAGACTGAAGCATCAGCAAGAATTAAGGGGATCTATTGACAGACACCGTAGCGCGCTAGCCTTGAGGGGTTGTATTCAGCAGATAGAGGTCACTTGAGGGAATAGAGTTGAATACATATGCCAAAGAACTGGGTTGTGTACGAGATATTTAACTCCATGCTGCATTTACTCATGAATTTTTCCAACGCCTCTCCATATGATGTTTTGAAATCTTCAATGTTCATTGCTCGGTTGCCGGTCAGGTCATCCTGAATGTTCACACGAAATGAACACATGCGTGGATTTCATGTCTGAGGTCTGGACTTTGATAACAAAAGATGCTGAGGGGGGTCATTAATTAACTTGTAGACGGTATGTAAGGCGAACTTCTCACTGCCAGTAAGGAGAAGCTTCCCTGCCAGTGGCTGCGAAAGAGAGAATCACATCAAATGGAAGGATTAGAGGCGATCAACACATATAGATAGATGCTTAGCAGAGAAGAGGAAGAGGAGCTCCTGTTGTATCTAGTGTAGTCTTTAGAGTCAATGTTGCCCTTTGGCTCGAAGTGTGCGAGGTGCCGGTGAGCGCCTGAGCTTCAACTCAAACTTAACTTTGAACCCCAAACCGATCGTCAGGTGCAATATCATCCGGAATGAGGTTTCGATATCGTCGAAGAGGCCAAGACTGAAGTCAAGCTCTTCAAATAGGTTTTGCCAGAATGAACAGAATATGAAGATCTTCTGAGTTTCTGGTCATCTGGAAACTGGGATTCAGAACAAGTTGCTGTTGGAGGTTCCCACTGTCCTCCCTAAGACCATCCGGATCCGCAACAGACTCTGTCTGCAGCAGTCATAATTAAAAGCGGATATCTGAACACGACAGTAGACATCTACACTTTCGTACAAACGAATCCTTATCGTACTTGTGGTTATTCTTGCGAAAATTACATCAAGACAGACGATCTATTTTTAGCTCTCTGCTTCGTTGATGCGGGTTGTCCGGAAATGGCAAATCACCGGGACAGACACAAGCCAAACACAGGCCCACACATCTTGTATTTCGCCACCACAACCGTCTTTCAATGTGTCCAATGGAAAGAAAAGATACTTGGATAGCCATATACCCTCGAAACAAGGCCGGTTTTAGTCGGTGATATGTCGAGATACAAAATAATGCACCGGTTATAGCGACAGTTTTGTTCTCAGGATAGCCTATCATGCTGCAGCAAGTCACTCGTATCCCATCAATCGACAATGCCAGTGCTCAAAAACTTCTATCGCCGCCCGGAGTTCCCAACCACCTCGCGCCGTGCTTCGAAGACAGAATCCTAGCTCGCAATCCGCGGCCAGGTCTAATCCTGGGTGCTACCCCATCAGAATCTTGACCGCGATGCCATTTGGGATGCAAACATTCGCGGTTAGACTGTGCTGGGCACTTGGGAATGTAACGGATGAGCAGACTGAGGTATTTGTGTTCAGGTCAGTCTCGGCTCGTTTGATTGTCTGCATCCATATGTTCTGAATCATATCTGTGCTGTGTGTTCTTCAACAGGTTGTGCCTTGACTTTGTGATGTTGAGGATTCTTGTGCCTCCCTTCCACATGGAAGGAAGGCCATGTCAGGTGCACTCCAGCAGGTGCAGGTCGTTCATGTCGATCGTGGAAACACGAACCTAAAGAAAAATGGTGCAAGACTCTTGCCATTTCTCTTTTTGAAATGCTGAACAAGGCTAGAACATCTAAGAGCGGGGGTTGGAAGATAGCATCACGGCGACCAGCTCTCTGATAGGCAGAAGTAAAGCTGTTCTGATAGTGCTCCGCGCTCGGATGTGCGGAATCTCCCCAGCATTTGGGATAGCCTAGCTTTCTCGACCGACGACGATGGATCATGTCGACCTTTTGGTTCATCCGAAGCGGTACAGGGATGATATCGAACAGCGCTACCGTCAACCAGTGGCGGGCACTACCGTCATGAATGGATTACTTTCAAACTTTACATTTTTTTCACTGTGCCGTCTTGGAATGGGCACCTGTCGATCAAGTTCTTTGACTTACGTGTCAGTGGTTCGTGTTGATTCCTCCGTGCACGACGCAGGCAGCCAACATTCGAAGACATATGGAGCAGGGGGAACTCACACCATATTCTTGTTGAGGATTCTTGTAAGTCCTGTCAGATTTGTCTTCTTTCATTTTTGGGCATAAAACAAACGAGCTCCTGTTCTGATATAGACTCGTTATCCCTTTCTTCCAGCTTTATTTATGAAAAAAATTACATTCCTTGTTCCGTCAACGGGTTGAAGATCATGAAAGTTCGAAGCTTGCAGGCGGATGCATGATCAAGACTCTCACGCACCGGGAATACAAGTCAACGTGCGGCTGCCATCGACTTTTGATCTTGTAATTAGGGAACCCCGGGCGAAATCCTACACTCTATTCTAAGAAGCATTTATCAAGCCAGTCAGATCGATCCTCCGGTGGAAGAGATCCTTTTCTCACCGTCCAGCACTTCATCATGCCCAGGTACTGCCAGAGATAGTTGGACATCCCCGGGACAGTGCACCGTTCGGTGATGTTATCACAGCTGCTAGAGTTGCTCTTATAATCGACATCTCTTCTTCGGCTTTTGAAGGTTCGCTTGCTTTAGGTATCAAATACGTCCTTTGATTTGTTCAACTTCGACAATGCCTGTGTCACCTTTGGTCCTCGCTGGCAGCGAGAAGCTCAGGCCGCCCCAGCCCAAATTTGCTATCGCAGAGGGCGCATCTGATGCTGACGCCAATAGAGTATCCCGCCACTCAAGGACGACCTCTGGCACCGCATCCTGGCACGAATCCCCTCCCATAACTCCCCGCAGCATTTCCTTCAATACTCCTCCCGCCAACCCTTTCACACCCCCTGCGTACTATACACCGGAAGGCACACCCGGCACCAGTCCCATTGGCCACGCAAGCGAGAGCAGCGGCGGGTTCCCGTTTCCCGAAGTCGGCAGCAGCACTCCTCGAAGCGGAGCGACTTCAGTGACAACCAGCGTCGCTGACCTTACGCGGACGTCGCAGTATTTTTATGGAAATCGACCTGCAACGGAATCCTCAGGGTCGGCACGTCCCATGTCGGCCCGCTCGAGAGAGGCTTTCGCTTCTCCTCGAACACGTCCGATGACGATGTACAGCACCGTTCAGCCTTCTTTGCACAAAATCGAACGCGATCGCGCCAAATCCACCATGTTGGCGCAGACCACCAACCTGGAAAAGCCATGGCTGCAAAAGCGTGATCCGTATCAAAGAATTTCATACATTTTGACCTATGCGTGTATGTTTCTTGGTGTTGCCTTGGGTGCAATCAGGTGTTATCTCGGCTGGAATGACGTCCGCATACTCTCCGGTAACCTGTGCCCTGTTCTGGATGAGACTTTTGACTCGGAAGATGGCGTTTTTGGTGAAAATGGGAAATTCTTCAGGGAGGTTGATATGAGCGGTTTTGGGTACGTTAATAAACTTATTTCACTTTCGTTTGTGCTTAATTAAAAAATTAACCATGTCTAGCAACGGCGAGTTCGAGATGACGACCGCCTCTGAAAACAATTCCTATGTCCGCGATGGAAAACTGTACATCACACCTACCCTTACGTCAGACGCCATCGGGGAAGCGGCCATTGTCGATGGCTTCGTTTACAACATTACCGGATGCACGTTCAATATCACCCAAGGGATCACATACACCTCCTCTGTGGCATTGCCGTCCAATAGTAGTGCCATTGGTGTTGATCAAACTTTCGATCTTGGTGCTTATACGAGGGCGTGCTCGGCTGTTAGCAACGCCACCAGTGGTCAGATCATCAATCCAGTACAAAGTGCTCGCATCAGCACAAGGAAGACGGCCAGCATTCGATATGGACGGGTTGAAGTCAGAGCAAAGATTCCTACTGGGTAAGCAATCTCATTCTTTCACCAGTGCAGTAGAGCTGATTTTTTAAAAATCTTTTTTCAAAAAGTGACTGGGTATGTGCCCATCGATGTGGCAGTCAATGATATCATTCTCAACGTTGATTTTTGCTCAATTCAGCTATGGCCCGCTATTTGGATGCTTCCCGTTAACAATACATATGGACCGTGGCCCATAAGCGGTATGTTCTTTTCGAAGTTTCCCTTCTCCCCACATCTCATTTTTACCGGCCTTGCGTCCTTCTTCTCATCCCTCGTTTCTTTTTGCTTGGACTTCTCCGATGACCCTACGGCATACTGACGTACGCTTTCTTCCTTATCAGGGGAGATTGACATCATGGAAGCTCGCGGAAATGGGCCTGATTATCCATTCCAGTAGGTTTATCGTTTCTTCCTTCACTCCTAACATTGGTTAAACGTCATTTTTTAAACAAAAAGGGGAACAAATTGGGTCCGAGGCTCACTGAACTGGGGTCCATTGACTTGGTTGAATGCGGTTTCGAAAACTTTCGGCGCGTGGTCCTTGAGGCGAGGCAGTTATGATCAAGGGTTCCACGATTATGTCCTTGAGTGGGACCAAGACTTCTTGTAGGTTCTTCCTTCCACACAAGCAGTTCTTCTCCGCAGTGTGTCTGAATGGTCTGTCTATACGTCTAGGCGGATGTCTGTTGATACACGTCTCCATCACCTGCTCGACTTGAAGATGAACCAGCCTTTCTTTAAGAGAGGTGACTTCCCCCCTGTCGTGCAAAATGGGTCCCAGGCCGTCATTCTTGAGAACCCATGGAAAGGAGGATCTAATGCAGCTCCTTTTGATCAATGTATGTTTGGTTGGTTGACGAGGCGTGTGATAAACCTCTGATTTTTTTTTTTTTTTTTCAAAAGCTTTTTATCTCATCCTGAACGTCGCGGTTGGCGGTACTAATGGATGGTTCCCTGATTCGCACGGCAAACCCTGGTTGGACCAATCCAACAGTCAGTTTTTATGCCTTTTTTTTTTTTCTATAATGCCAGGTTAATATTTTTTTTTTTTTAGCTGCCATGGGTGATTTCTGGGCGAAAAGAGATCAATGGTTACCGACTTGGTCAACTACCAATGTCGAGGAACGTTCAATGGTCATGTGAGTAGAAAATAACCCTGTTTGACTTGGGACTTTTTCTAATCGTCGTTTCTTCTGATCGTAGTGAACACGTCAAGATGTGGCAGCAATGTTAAGCCGCTTTTCTTTTTATGTTTTGAGGACAAACCATCTCCGTCCTGAGACTTTTCAGTTCGTTGTCACGTACACACACACGAACCTTCAACCTTCCAACATCGTGTTATATTTTATTTCCATCACATTCTTTTTGGACCTTCGCGCACACCATCGTCGACCATCTGCTTACGCTTCTTCAACCATTCTTTTCTTTTTCTTACTGTCGTTACTTGGGCTCTAGTATCTATATTCGGGCAACGCAGGGGTAGGGGCGCGACGACCGTCACGGAGACTATGTGTTTTTCCATGTTACTTTTTTTGTAGTAAAAACTCTGTTTTTTTTTGGTCGAACCCAGATTACTTAAATTAAATACCATACCTTCAACTCGTTAGTTACTGTATCTTTTTGGAATATTATTTTAGACATTGTCAACCTGATTGGAAACGGTGTACTCGAGGCGACAATCAATACACTCAATCCTTGTACTCAGTTTCTATCAGATGCCTCCCAAAAAAAAAGGAATGGTGGCCTTTCGTTGTAACTTCCTAGCAATTAGTGTCAGGTGGTTGCATTGACGATCGCGAGAACACTCTGCAATGAGATAATTTTTTTGAGAAAAACATAACCCCGAAGGAGGGAAGATCCTAGTACGAGTATCACTTGATGAACGGGTACCCGTCTAGGGTTCCAAAGATTTACCATGATACACCCATCAGTATCTTTCGCTTCGCTCCTCCTCCTGAGTCCCAAGTTTCCAACAAGTTTCAAGATCTTTCGAGGGCTATCCATCGAGAATCCAGACAGCGAAAGTGGCATGTTTGACCCCTAGCAGGCCAGACTGTAAACACACATCATCAGTATGGTAGTGCTCAACCACATAGTACACGATGGTGATGACAAGTAAAGGAAGCATCGAGTACCACTCACCCCTACTTAGTTTTATCTACGCCACTATAAGTAGTATGACCTTGGCGTAGCGATCCACAGAAGCCCTTGCAGAAGATCGTGGGGATAGGATTTTGGGCAGATATCTGATCATGATTCAAGAGATGGACGCTAACTCGAAACAAAAAAAAAAGAGGACCAAGTGCGAGATGCATGCGAATCCTTCCCCTGGATGGGCTGTGAGTGGCTTGAGGTGGCTGGCGTGAGCAAAAGGGTAAGGACTTCTATCTGGATCGGAAAGGCATTGGAACGGACGAACTCTATGTGGGTTTTGGTGTCTGTGGCGCTGTGCTGTGGCGTATATACTTGGTGGTTCGCATAAAGGCTATCTTGTTAATTTATTGGACGTCCTTGCTTGCTTCGCGGGTTCGCATTGTTGAACGAGCTTGGTCCTAGGGGGAGGGGGGGGGGGGGGGGGGGGGAGGGGGGATTTAGAGGGGCTGTGGGGCAGTGGGTGGGGGGTGAAAGAAAGTAGTCGTCCTAGAAACGAACC